>VOMN01002259.1:0-137534 GCA_014899125.1 Orchestia grillus
ATATATATATATATATATATCATTCAATATAATAGTGAACGAGAAAACAAGAGATATAATAAGAGTACACGTTTTGTTTTGGCGAGAGATACTCGAAATGCATGCAATGTTCATTTAATTTCCTACGCATGAAATAACAACACGTCTTCTTGTGGTCTCTACAGTACACCTGCCACCAGTTTCCATATCTCCCTTTCCTTCCTGCTTAATCAAACTTTCAAAGCTCATCAGCGACTAGAAAATCTCAATGAGACGAAGAGGAACAAACAGTAAAACTCGACGAGCTTATGAGCATACATGTCACGAAGTTGTTCCTCATCTGTTCTCTCTAATGAAAACTTTACAAGCAATCACCGTTTGGAAAGTAAATAATATTACTCGACTGTCTCACGCGCTACCAACACGTTCTGCGTTGAATAGCAGCATCAACAATGCAGAAACGACTCGTCCGGAGACCCAAGACGAGGAATCCAAGCTAGGTTCGTTTGCACTTGGCATTACTCGCTCTGGAGCGGCCTAGAAAAATTGAAGATATACGGAACGGTAATTAGACGACTATTGATGCGCTCTTCTTTCCTGTATTGAACCGACTGTAAGGTGAATTTTCCCTATGATCATTGTGGCACTTAGGATAATTTATTTTACACATGAAATGTGCTAAGCTGCCACGTAGTTAATACTATATCAAATTATGCACGAAAATGAACTTTTCCCTCTAAGCTTATCTGGTGCAGATTAGACAGATTTTAGAACTTGTTTATACATTTTAAATTGTCAGTTTCAGCACTCCCGCTAAAAAACGCTGAGTATAGTAATCCAAACGCGCTAATAATAAACTTACAGAGAGTTATCCAAAACATATAAATGGAAGTTGCTTTGCTCTTTAAAACTGAATAAGACTTTTCTCTTAGGTTTTGAAATCGGCATTAGAAGAAGTCTTTCGCAATCGGGCATCTACTGCGTAATTATTGTCAATATTTCAGCGAGGATGGTAAGGACTCAGACTGATATCTTCCTTAGCAAGGCACACTGCTTAGTATTTTTGCTACGACTTTATTTTGGGATTCTATATCTTGGTGCCTGTAAAATCGCCCCATCAAGGCTGGCAGTCGCTGGTACTGTTTCTGTGTCTAAACTAATAACTATGACTACCTTAGTATGTTTTTGGATTCTGTCATTCATGATTTTTTATGAAATGGTTAAACAATGATTCTCAGTAATATCTGACGAGCGGTCGATAAAGCAAAGGAAGATTTGAAATGTTTGAGATAAAAAGCGTAAACTTCGCTTGCACTTCCTCAAATCGTACTTGGGTGGATATTCACCATTATGACATACAAATATTTGAACTGCCAGCGTGAATTACAGCAGAGTAATAATGGTCGACATCAAGTGGCCGACAAGAAACAACCTCGACATTGAAGCGACATTAAGGCCCCATTGAAGCGGCATAGCTATCATCTTCGGAGCTCATTACTTTTATTCCTCTAAGAGTTGAGAATGACGCCTCCATCGTCGTTCTGATGGGAATCGAAAAGTTGTGGCCACGGCAAGTTAGGCTCGCTTAGCCTCTGCCTCCGATTGTCGAGCACAGACTTTTCGATCGTCGTCCCGCTTGTTAAAACTTTATTTGAAAGCGGCCATGGCGACGAGCAGAGACGGCGCACGCTAGAGCTTGGGAGCGCTCATTACGCGCGCCCCTCGCCGCCTTATCTCTCCCCTCGCTGCCTGTAACTCCGCGACAACGCCCGGCCCTCGTTGTCCATGATGAACGACTGCCATTTGTCATGAGCCTTACTTCATTTAGACATTCTTGCTGCTCCTCAATATTTATTTACTTCCTACCCTTCATTTGTCACGTCAAGGAAGAAAGGATCGAGTTTTAATAAGCTTAAGAGGGTAGCGCGCAGCACTTTTTACGGTAATTCTTGCGAACGTGACAGAGCGTTGCACGTTGCACCTTCGCCAATCCTCTCGGTGTGGGGGAGCTGAGTTCTGCCACTCCTGAGCTATAAATTTAAGTGAGCTATTTTACCGCACGTTGGCTCGTACATGCTTGTCACTTTTTTCATCTTTTTGCATTGCTTGCGATAGCAGTGGAAATAATTCTTCGAACATCAAGTAAAATCCTTTTCATATTCCTCTAAATGAAATTCATGAAATAGCAACACATGAATGAAAATTAAGTTCCAGTTCTTTCTCACGCCTATGTTTGAAATAGCAGGGTTGCGGAAACTCCTAAGACGTCCATGAATCCGAACATAGCGAAGCGTCTTTTCTCAAGAGCTCGTTTTCACTCGCGAAGAATTTGGGTGCTACCGCGAGGTCGGTTTGCCGAGATAAGGAAGAGTGTAGGCAGCCGTTTACATCTTAACTCCTGATTGCTGCTGATTACTCGACTGTTTGAAGCATTCTGTTCTTCATGAACGAATCTTTAGGTGAAGTCAGTTTGACGACGAGCCAGGCATACTTCATATTGATATATAATAGAGGAGCATTGAAGACGCAAGGAAGCGTACAGGAACCCCTGCTGAGACGCTCTAGCGCAGCGAGTACGTCCAAGAGAAGCAGGCCTCCCTGGGGCCACTTTACAGTCTGGTGAGACACCGTAATTGGAGGTATTTATGATCAGCGCCTCCCTGCCTGGCAAGACTCGCCGCACCTCCGCGAGTTGGGAGATGCTGGGCAGGCGGCGCACGGCGTCCCGACGTCACGCTTGCAACTTGCACGTCTGCTGGAGCTCGGGGAGCGAGTGTCTCAACTGGCCGTGGGGTCGTGCGCGTGCCTCTCTGCCAAGTGTGTCACGAGATAGGCTTGCTCAACGCACGAGATAAATGCTTTGAATGGAGAAGATTATTTTTGCCCACAAACGAGATCATTGTGCTCTATACGCTAGTTGAGTTTTTTCAATCCACGAGATAAGTTTGTTCCATGCGCAAGACAAATGTGTTGAACTCCCGAACTAAGTTTGTTCAACGCACGAGATAAGTTTGTTCAATGCACGAGATTAATGTGTTCAACTCACGAACTCAGTTTTTGTTCAACACACGAGATAAGTTTTTTCAAGACACGAGATAAATGTGTTCAATTCACGAATTAAGTTCGTTCAACGCACGAGATAAGTTCATTTCATGATGCATCACATATAAATACATCCATACACTCTGTGTACGTTTGTTGAAGGCCTAACTACAGTTCGTAGGATGGTAGGTTCGTCTTACAATTTTTGCTGACGTTGGTCAAATTTATTCATCTTTGATAGCTATTCATTTATTCAAGATTGGTCTTCCCGGATTGTAGTCGGTAAGACTTAAATGCAGCAAAAGTTCTCTGGTTCTATAAAAAGCGTACACCAACACTACAAATGAGTACACCCATTTTTGTTCAAAAAAATTGATTAGTTTCACCTCGAGACCAGCCAGCCGCCTCACTGGAGTCGCAGGAACGTCAGACTTCTCTTAGTGCAAAAATCGAAGCTGAGCCAACAGTGAACTGCCGCTGGTGAACTTTACTGAGTGAAAAATGGGACACATTTGCGAGTGATTCGAAGTGCTTTAAATGGTAATACGCCTGAAAAATTCAGTGCTGCACTCCGGTTTAAGTTGAAATTAAGTTAAAATCAAAGAATTAAGTTAAAAGCTGATCATAAACTCATCAATAAGTCATGATGAGGGGCGACTCACTCCAACCTTAGATTTAAACTACAATGCCTGGGTACGGGAAGTCGAGTGCACCGAGATACTCTGATGAAATTCTCAGTAATTAAATTTAGTCATTCAATTATTTTTTAAACATCGCAAAGAGCTTTCGACTTTGAGAAAATAATTCAACAAATCACTAGAAAAATTACTTTCTAGTGAGTTGTTTTCTATAACCTGTACGCAGAACTATGTCGAAAATGAACTATGCTACTTTTTGTTGATTGATGGAGAGGATAAGAAAATTTCATGTTAAAGGACAGAAAATCTCCCACGGATTTTCGAGGAATTGCGGCCCCTAAACAGAGAGCCTCTTGATACAAACCTTCAATCAAGATTAACTCTTTTGCTTTTATCCTGACTTGCTTTCATCCTCTGTAACGTGAGACGGAAACGTCGCTGTAGGTCTTTTACAAATTTTGGCATTGTAAACTGAAAACTGTAATTTTAGCTGTAATTTTAAAACTGTTGGGTGTAAATTACTCAACAAAATTATAATAAAGAGCAACCAATTTGGGAAGAGTCAAAAAGAGGATCAAAAAGAGCTACAACTGATTTAAGTTTGGCGTCAGATAAGGTACAATTTTTGAGAATACCTACCCATTTAAATCCCTCAAACATGTATTAAATTATTCTCAATACAAATCTTTGGAGTACATGAAGTTTGCGAGCATCACATCGTGTTCGGTTCTGATTTACGGACGTCTGAAGTTGTCTCACGTAAAGTTGCGTCCAAAATTAATTACAAATTTACCCACAGTGTAAACACGAGTCATTCACTTCTCTAGCTCGGCATAGGAGACTGTTTCACAGCGCAGTTGATGGAGTGCATAATTTTGTTGACTCTGCATTATTTATTAGAATGGCTGGCCACTGCATCGCTGAACACGGCACTCAGGTGGTGTCCCTGCGCACGTCTGTCTTGAAGAGCTCCCTCAGCACAGTCATCTTGTTGTGTGGTCAAATGAGGAAACCTCTCTGATCCTAGGACTACTTTCTACGCTTCATGCACCGCTCTGCTAGTTAGCTTTCACTTAAATTTAAATGCCATGCATGGAAAATGAATAATTTGGATGCAAAACATAGATATTTGTGTATTTTGATACGTATCTCAAGCCCTGTTACCCTGGCAATACAAATGCCGAAGTAAGAGTCGAATAACTTTCTTTAAAATGAAGTCCACTAACATTTATAGGCATTTATGCGCATTTTAAAATTCTCAATTCGTTACAAGGTATACCAGCAAAATGAAATTAAGCGCGTATTTACCGAGAAGCGTAAAATGCACTCTCTCATTCATGAATATATTTTTGTTTTACATTTTGGAACTCGCTTAGTAAAGCATCTTTAAAACTCACACGTTAGCAGTTCAGCAGAAAATTCGAGATAAACGAGAGACTTGACTGTTTTAGTAGCAGTGAGGAGGATGCACAAGAAGCAGAGCGCATAGTAGGGGAAATAGCTGTAGAATAGATACATAGTCGGAATCAGCAGTCTAGTGAAATTAGCAGTAGCTAAAGTAGTAAGCTAAGTTCCCTTCTGGTAAGCCATGAAGGCCATTGAGGCCGGTGCTTATACCCGGTTTCTTTCGTATTAAGCAAAACAAGTAATTACATGACCCCCTGGGCTTGATGCTAGTCTGTGGCAGGCTTTACCTCCCCCATCAGCCGGTATCCACTCTACTCTCGGATGCAGTGGCAAACCTAGCGCCAGGCGGACTCGAACTCGCGACCACTCCGACCGCAGCTGAAGTAGTCCTACGTAGCAGAAATGGTAATGATAAAAATCCTAGTGTATATTTGCGGTTGAGGTTCCGGACTTTAAAAATAAGCTTCAGAAATTCTCCATCGTTATGTAATTTCATAAAAATTTAACTTGTACTCGTACTTATTGTCACAAAGCTCATTCTCACCCACATTTATTACCATCGAATTTAGAAACTTACGAAAAGCGCAAATAACTCTAAGTTACTCGTAATTTTTCAGTAAGAATGTCCTACGCATCTGAGACAGTTTGCACGTCGAAGTATTTTTCAAATCGCTCTTCTTTTCGTGATTCTTTTCCATTTGTTTATCGTAGCACACATCATTGTCTTACAGAGGTCTGGGACCATTACATACATGATATGAGTAATGGACTGCATGCACACCGAGGCTACACTGCACACCGAGACTACATTGCACACCGAGGCTACACTGCACACCGAGGCTACACTGCACACCGAGGCTACACTGCACACCGAGGCTACCATGATGGGTGACGCACCGCAGGCACAACAGCCATCAGCCCTCCATTGGGTGCACCCGTGCGGGCTGCTGCGTCGATGCAATTGTTGCCGAGGCCTGGTGGCTGACGGCGCCACGCGTTGATGTTCTCACGGAAAATGTCGCTCTGCTCGTGACAGGACGTGACTTCGGAAATAATTAGGAAAAGTTGCATCGAAATGAAGAGCCATGTTAAAAGTTTCGCCAACTCTCGAAAGGACAGTTGAAAAGTTGTTTTGTTTTCTCATTGCGCAGGCGCACAAACGTAGCAACAGACTTGAGCACTTTCATCGCGCGTACGTTAGACACATGCGTGCAGGATGCGAGATAAAAATCCATTGAAGTGACTGCACATTTTTGCTAAAAGAGAACACTTCCCCGAGCTTTTGGATCCTTGTCTGGCCGGGCTGCTCGAAGTTCTTGGAGGCAAAAAAAGAAGGAAGAGCTGAGCTGCTCTGTGACTTTTTTTTGGACTTTCACCGACATTCAATCAGGTACGAAAAACATGAGCTGAAATTTAAATCGTACTGACTCGATTGTCAATTGTAGCGACAGGAAAAAAGTGAAAAAAGTACGCATTTACACAGTGATTTACTTCATTATTTTAGTTTAATTTGATCTCAACACTGTAAGCCTCAAGCATTTGAAGAAACTCATAAATATCTCCACTCCTGATGGTCATCTCTTAAAAAACCTTGTAGTCGAATTTTAAGGCACTGCTCTTCTTGAAAATTAATCGAGAACTTATTCAGTTTGAACGTTTTAGTGTCTGTCCACAACCCTGCGGCAGGCGCGAGGCTCTCTTAATTGTAGGAGCTTAACAAGGACCATTCAAGTCTTGACCATGGAACACAATGCACGATTGTGTGAAATTTCAGCATATTTACTTCGTTATGTGCATTATAGACAGCTATTTCCAGCTTAATGTCATACCTGCATGTGCTGGTCATGCGCTCTATGGACTGATTATGTGTACTATGTACTGGTCATGTGTACTATGTGCTGATCATGTATGCTACGTACTGATTATGTGTGCTATGTACCAGTCACATGGGTACACTACAACGCACTGGCCAAGGATACTATGCGCTGGTCATGTGTACTATGTAGTAGTCACATATGTACTCGTATACTACTATGTACCGGTCATATGGCCGCACCGCGTACCGGTCCCATGTGCTGCAAATGCCCCCCCCNGTGCGTTACAGTGGGTCACACACGCCGCTCTCCCAGCGATGTCACGCGAGGTCACAGGAGTGCGTTGAAGCTGTCATCCTTGTATGCATTGTTTTCCAAATAGGTACTTGGTTTATTTTTAATGCTGCGTTCTTCAATTTGCTCCTTTTGAATGATGAATTCATTCAATAACTGAGCTCTCTGTCTGAACTGGCTGTACACCATATTGTGAACATTCATTCAAATATGTCACGCAAACGTGTCACCGCATTGTGAACATTCATTACAACGTGTCGCATAAACGCTGTGAGACAGGGTTTCAAAACTATGTAGATGTAAAGTGGAAGAATATTTTCCATTACTGTTATTATTCTACAGGGAAAAATAGCGATGAGAGCAAAGAGATATAGAGCTTATTGAAAAAAACGGCATCCCAGCCCTTTTTTTCGTGGATTTTATTATCCCGTCGAGGCTGCCTGCCCGAGCGTCGGACACTCTTTCTGAGGAGGCCCTGTTGCTTCACTCAGCGGCATCGAGCTGAGATTAATTCCACGCGAGATTAATTTTTCCAATCCAAAATTGAATCTTTTCGAACGAGTTTGAAACGTTCAGATACGTCCTGATTTACTTCGATAAAAGCAAACAATGAAAATTGAACGAATATCACTCGATCTTAACTTTTTTGCCTAGTTTTCATTGACCCCATTTGAAACACACGCTCACTTCGCACTCTTGTCCCTATGCCATGAAATAACATGAGAGTGATCGCTCGGAAAATTTAAGTTTATGCATTTCTACACAATAGGAAAGCCAATTTCCATACAAGTAAATCAATCGGAAAATTTCACATTCCACCATAGTTTGAAATCTTTGAGTGCTGTGTAATTCTGTTCTAAAAGCAATGGAGAACAGTATGCGCGTACGTACACTGAACAGTTGCGTCGACAAGTTATTCAATCGAGGCCAAATCAGAAAAAAAACTGCACGAGTAGCCCCTTGAACGACTCAAACTCGAGTAGACCAATATTTCGCAGCCATGGAAAGGATTTCTCAAATTGCGCTATGCTTGGAGCTCCGTGCTTGCACATGGGGCTGACACAGACGTTCGGTTCGATCCGTTTATAAAAGTTAGGATAAAGTTGTCGTCTAAGCGTACGAGTCTCTAATACCACCAGGGCATCTGGAGAGTAGAACAAAATGATAAGGATCTCTACGCTCACCTGTGGTACGTGCGCCTTCCTTCTTGATAAATTAAAAAAGAATTCTATGCAGGTTAGGTGAGCATCCCATGTAAGCGTATCTGCCCTCCTCAAAAATAGCCCTCCGTCAAGCTTTAAGCATGATACCTCTTCTTCGTAGCTAAGAGCTTAACAAGTTGTAGGGGCTAGGTAACTGTACTTCATTCTGACAAAAAATAGAGTGTGATAGTGATATAATAATAAAGACCGCAGACAGTACAGTTGCAGATACCTGAGCTGTAGCAGCACCCGGAGAGTGTATGTGTAGTGAGTAACAAGATATGGACCGTTCTTCCCTTGTATCTGAACTTCATATTACAGTCAACATACTCATCATTTAATAAGAATTACACTACGTAAAAAATCATGAAGACGACATATTTTAATCCCGTTCTGTCTCTCCTGTCGAGTCATCTCGAGAGAGGAAACGGAATCGGAATTAAATCTGAGCATGAGAAGACAAGGCGGAAACGGTGGAGGTTGAGAATGGTGGTGGGGTGTGCGGGTGTCGTCACGTGTTGGTGTTGTCAGCCCACGGCTGAGTGCCGGTGTCTGGTGGGGAGGAAGAGCCGAGCTGGCACCCTGCTGGGGCACCATCATGTTCTGGGGAGCACGGCGCAAGGGACGCGTCTCTACAGGACCGCATATCTTTCCGGAGCCAGTTCCTTCCCGTGTGTGGAACCTCTTAAAAATGGTTCATTTGTTTACGTTCGTTCTTAATCATCAGTTGATGTTCTTGGGCGTAGAGGGCAATGATGTTGACCTGCTTCACATCTGTTAAGGTTTGTTAGGGTTCTTTAATCATCTTCTTCCACGGCTGTACGATAAATGAACTTCTACCAGATCTGCGCTTATTCAGAGATGCTTGTGGAGAGTAGAAATTATAATGAGCTCCATTAGTGTAAGCAAATCAATTATTATTTTTGCGCAACATCCCATATAATGATTTTGCTGCTCGACTTTTTGCTGCTAAATTAACTTCTAGAAATCAACGATGTTTTGAAGAACTACTTGAATGGATATAGGACATTCATACATGGTAATTCAAGCAAACATGCACGTACAAAAATCTTCCATCGCCTATACATTGCACTCCATAAAATAGTGATGTAATCGATTGGGAAACCAAACACACTATGTATCCGCAGCCAAAAAATGCACTATCTGGTAATGCAAAAAGTTAAACATTAACAGAATTTCCTTGCTAGCTGAGAACGTTCTGATTTTCACGGTAGGTGATTCAGTTCATCCTCATAAAACTCATTCAAATTTACGCAGTGATTTTATTTCGTATCGGATTTTATGAGAAGATTAGCTAGTTAAATCCGAATGGTGCAGTTCCAAAAGCTATAAGCTATTCTGCCGAAACGATTTTCAGAGCATATCGGAACAAAATTCCCTTACGTGCCTAGCTAACCGAGCTATAGAGCTCTGCTGGGATACAACAGGGTGGACTCACTTGATCAGGGAGAATTTGATACTCGTCCATGTCGTATGCCTGTCGTATTACCGGCGGCACTCCAGTGAGGTCAGGGCTTAGAGGCCCAAATATTTTCAAGATATTCAAGATATTCTTGTACTCACGCGACGACCAACACTAAGTCTAACTATGTTGTCAAATTAACTTTGATTTTGGTCGATAACAGTACACATATTTTATGAAAGTATGCAAAAATAAAGTTAACGAAGCTGTGAATTTGAACGCTTTGCAACCGCTTATTGCACCTACTGGTAACAACGCTGTAGTATGAAAGCCTGCTAACATGTACCATTAACGCCTTTCTTCATCCTCTTTGGAGAGCTATAAAGTAGAAGAGTTTGAATTAGCCATCTCATTACCACACTTCTCGTTGTTTCTATCTAGTAAGCACGTATTACATCCAAATAAAGCCTATAATTAAGCCTGATATTTAATCTATGTTAGTATCACAAGACTAGGTGCGAAGACCCTCTGTGATGACGTCATTAGCCGCAACTCGCCTAGCAATCACCTCCACTCACAAGAAAGCGGCCACTCATTTTCAAATTTTATTGTGTACTTCTCAGCCGGTGTGTACGCTCTCAATAAGAGCCTTCCCAGAGAATTAAGTACAGCAGACTTGTAACTTAGCGTAAGACAAGCACTTTGTTGGGTGAGATGTTAGCTGTAGGCTTTCCAGGTGAGGCAAGCGATGTCTCTATTTACGTGCTGTTCAATTGCGCTACGCATCGTTTGGTGCACGCACGCAAAGCTCTTATTTCCTATAGCTGTGACTTCAATTTTCATCTGCGCTTCACGTAGGTCGCAGGGTGTGAAGAATTGGGTTCCTCGATGGAGGTCAGCCTGAATCCCAAAATAAAATAATCGAACTGGTTTTGTAGGGTAAATTAAGGTAGTTTTAAGAGTTGAATAACCTATGTTCCTTTTAACTAAAGCGAACGTTGGCCCTGGAAGTGGAATGAGCTAGGCAACATAAGTGGGAGTGCCAGCTCAAAACCTGAGCTTCACGTGCACCTGGAGGTGAGATGAGCTGCATAGGTTCCATGAGTGAAGTTAACGAAGGCCTGATAGTGAAATGCGATATGTTCCATTTATGAGATTGAAGAACTCGGGAAGTGAGATACGCTACGTTCCATGAATTTCATCGGTGAGATTACCGTAGCTCTGGAAGTAAGATGATCTAGGTTTCATCAGTGAGATTAACGTAGCTCTGGAAGTAAGATGCGCCAGGTTCCATCAGTGGAGTTAAGGTAACTCTGGCAGTGAGATGCGCCGTACTTAGAGAGCGCACTGCGGGCGGTTCTCTAGTGTCACGCACTGCAGGTCTGGCAGGGCTGGGAGACCTCTGAGGTCCAAAGGAAGGAGGGGCTCCGCGCTCAACGGACCATTAAATAAGACAGCGAGGCGATACGAAGGCTTTAATTGAACATTCTCAGATATTATTCCATAACATCCGTGGTAGTAATTGCGCGATAATCCGAGTTTGGAACGCGTGAGTGCTCTTGATGCCATTCGGTACTCATATGTGATTTACGTAAGGAATAAGAAGGATGAGAATATTGAATCAGGTTTCAAAAAGGGGTGCTTTACTTCTTGCATCGCTTAAAAGGGCACTGATGCACTTCTAATTAAAAATTGCGATTGTACGACATTCCGAGAATGAAACACTCATTTATTACGCAAAAGTCGTAATGAAAAAGCTTCATGAATTAGCTGACATGAACGTTTTTTAGCTTCCTTATATTAGCTTACATGAACGCTTTTGGATAGTTTGGCATCCGATCACACTGAGGACCACGTCGTTTTTAGCATGCAGTCGCATTTAATGTTAAACGTGCTACGTCGAATGTCTGATCAAAAGTGTTGCAGTAATAAGTAAGTGGCCTCCGGCATGCGGTGCACGATGCACATCGTAGCCTTCAGCATGCGGTGCACGGTACACATCGTAGCCTCCAGCATGCGGTGCACGGTACACATCGTAGCCTCCAGCATGCGGTGCACGGTACACATCGTAGCCTCCAGCATGCGGTGCACGGTACACATCGTAGCCTCCAGCATGCGGTGCACGGTACACATCGTAGCCTCCAGCATGCGGTGCACGGTACACATCGTAGCCTCCAGCATGCGGTGCACGGTACACATCGTAGCCTCCAGCATGCGGTGCACGGTACACATCGTAGCCTCCAGCATGCGGTGCACGGTGCACGTCGTAGCCTCCAGCATGCGGTGCACGGTGCACGTCGTAGCCTCCAGCATGCGGTCTCCAGCCTGCGGTCGCCAAACGGCCATGACGGATTCTGAGTCAAAACCTCCCAGAAAAGGATTTACTTCATCTCAAATTTTAAATGCTGTCTTACCACATTGAAGAACCTGACACCGATGAGATCTAAAATACCGGGAAGATTCAACACTCCGCGGTCTTTTTTCAAGCAAGCCGCCTTGCTCATTTTCTTAAATATCTTAGAGTAGTTCTTTGATGATGTCTCCATTCCATACCTAAAATAGCTCCTCGTGCGGCTGACATGTGACTTTAAGAGCCAAAACGAGCAGTGATGGGCTTGGTGAGCATGTGGTGTGCACGCATTTAACTTAAAAAAAAATTCAGTGCTAAAATAAAGTCAATTTGAACATTGGTTGAACAGGATTAACGAGTCGCTCTTCAATTTTGACAGCCGTGTACTGGTGTCCCAACTTATGAGCCTCAGCCATCGTAAGTTACTCGAGTTTATCTCTGCTAATACCACGATGGATTTAGTGTGTGTAGGCTAAACTAACGTTGTTTTGTCTCGGCCAGCGGCTGAACATGACACATGTTACCGTCGACGTCTTGTGCCGCAGAGTCAAGCACAATCTGTGTAATTCAGGCGGTATCTGGTAAACTGCAAGCACTCCACCCCAGTCGGAGCACGTCCGCTAGCTTGAACGTAGCACACGCTATCTCTGCTCGCGCTATCTCCTCGAGAGCAATGTTTCACCGGCTTGCGGAGGTGTGAGTTCGGACCAATAAGTTAAGCGGTGCGATATCAAAGCGCATCAGTAGCAGGGCAAGTATTTATTGCTCATTAAAGAACCAAGTACCAGGGTGTGCTATGTGGGCCATGGGACACTTGCAGATCTGGTGGTAGATACTTGGCTGACTTGGTGTGTACGCTACACACCTCGATACCTGCATTATGTATAGAACGGCAACCCGCTGCGGGAATTCACATACTTCTCGAACGCTCATTTTGATGTTGATTGATGCGTATACGTTGTTCGAAGTCCCAAAAGATTTAAGTTTTCGTTTACTAAGTACAATATATCCGAAGGCTGTGTCCATTCGAGCCGTCTTGGACAATCTGTTGCCGCGTATATTCGGATGCTACGATCACCCTCGAATGCTACTTGTATCGCTGCAAGCTATGCTCTACACTCGTGTTAAGGCTGCTGTTACTTGTGCGATGCAGCTGCTCACGTATTTACATGTCCATAGGCATGCAGATGCTTCACGTTCAGCCGTACCCATGCGCAGCAATCGCATTTAACTCAACTATTAATCGCACTCACGTCCTGGTGACCCGCCGTGTCAAAGTTTACTTCCGTGCTACTCAAAAACGTTCCAGCTGCTGCTGCTGCGTCATAAATCCCCCACTGCAGCACGCACCAGCTGTGTGCTCCAGCTGCCGCTGCTGCGTCCTATATCCCCCACTGCAGCGCGCACCAGCTGTGTGCTCCACTTGCCGACGACGCAATTACCCCCCACTGCAGCACGCGCCAGCTGTGCACTCCACAGCCCACTCGACTCCCTGAGCGGCGGCCGAAGAGAAAAAAAAAAGAATCTTTATTAATTCCAACACGTTTTACCGTTGGGTTTTAATGCCATACAACTACTGGCGTGGTGAGGGATGTGAGGAATGTGTGGTTTAAACTTCCTTTTCCAAGGGAAGTACTCTGCAGTCACGTGAAATGCCTTAACAACGTCCGTAATTGTGCGTCGTTGCAGCCGTGCCTGCCGCTCTTATTGCGTACCTGTTGCTCAGAGGATACGTACTGCTTTACAACCTCAAGAGTACAACAATTTAAGTTATCACGGTTTTTGTGTGTTTTTATATGATGTCTTCCCTCGGGCGGTGGAGGCTATGCACAGTATATCGAAGTCATTTTCAAACCACTGTCAAAATTCAAATGAGTTGCTGAAAGTATGGTTTATTTCCATAACTATTATTGCTAAAGTCTTGAGTTTTTATTCCAATTCTTCGAGGATTCGCATAGTTTCTCGCGTTAAGAACAAGTTAGAGGATCAAGCATTGTACATGAGAACGAGTGGAAATGTACATGGAGTTTCATATGTATGTCAGTGTTCAGCCCGATCAAGTCATCGAATATCGGACATTTTCACATAGTAGCATCGTTAGAATAGTCTAATATTTCCGGCCCAACCTCAACATACTATACAGTGAACCGATATACAGTTGACTTTAATATAATCCTTTCGAAATAAGGAAACAAATGCTAACGGCCTGTAAACTGACCATAGTTCAAATTTTCTGAGAGAAGTGATCAGTACAAATATTTGCTTATCGCCCGACAACGTCTAAAGTATACTCGTGGATCATCACAGAAAAGATCCCCCTCATTTCACGTCTGATACGATGTTGTAAATTTCGACGCTCCAAACGGCCGGATGACGTTTACGCGCCTTGAATTTTTCGGCGTAGCTCTGCACATGCGCGGCAGGAAATGATTTGTCGTGAGCCGATCGAGTACCCGTAATTTATTGCGAGAATATTTTCCTACTGGAGCATTGATGCCGGAGGGGGGGATGAGGAGGCGTGAGGAGGAGGGGAAAGAACAGGAGGATGTTGTTATATCGGAATGTAGTCTTGACAGCTTTATACGCCGCGCTTTCCGCGCATTATCACTCATCAGGAATCAATATCAGCGAGTAAGCCCGTATTTATGGAGGTGTTGCGTGAGAGTGTGTAGTCATAAGGAGCTTTGCGCCATTGCTGCAATATAATTCAGTAACAACAATTAATTTCATGCGTGGTAAAAATCGTTACGCTTGAAATGGTGAAAGTCGAGAATTGGGGGCAGTTGTGCTTTGTTTTCTGACTTTACTCGTCATAAGACCGCTAGGTCCGCCTGTCTGCTCTTCTCGAGTGACAGGGCAGGGGAAGGGGCTCTCCGGTCCAGGTTGTACACCTGGTCAAATGTTTCTCTTTGTGATTCAAGGTAACCACAACAGTTGTTGTTAACCATTGTCCAGAGTTATTTCATATTATGTAAGATTATTTACTCCCCCCATTCATACGCGTTTGTTCAGTTTCAGCCGTGATCCGTTGCACTGGAGGAAACCTGCAGTAATTTGCTTTAGGTTCTGGTATAGACTCACGATAGCAGAGAGTAGGTTAGTTTCAAGTGCTCTAACGATGCTATACGGAGAATGGCGCTCCAAAGGTTATGTTACCTTTTCTCATTTTAAGCAGTTTATGAAAATGGTACATGATTATATGAATAAACAGCACTGAGTATATTGCAGGTTCTATTCTTGAGAATATGGATACATAATGTGTGTACATAAGCTGGTGAGTTCAGCGTCCTCCTGCAATTCCAATCAGAATTCACTTAAATTTTCTGCATTTTGGAATTTTTCACTCAGGACATTTTAGGAGGGAATTCGTCTTTACTTGAAAAATTGTCAAATTGGTGGTCGATTTAGGATCCTGCACGCTCTGCTCGTAAGATTTGAGTGTAGGTACCAGATAAGGATTTTTTCAAAATGATGAGAGTGAAAACTGAGCCCCTTTTGTATTTTCTTTTTATGACACATTTTCATGCGTTGGGGCCTCCCTAGGGTATGAATATTATTATGGGGGTAGTGCAGGGCCTCCTTAGAAATTTTTGCCAGGTGTATCACGATACTTTTGACCATTAACGTTTAGATACCTTCCAAAGTAAAAGAAAATTCAATTATAGAAATTTGATATTCTTTGGAAATCCGCCGTTACTGATTGTATACCAACAATATAGGATCCATTTGTGTATATATGATGATTCAGTGTAACTTCATTGGAGGCTGATAGTTCTTGTCCCATACCTTGCTAATCTATTCTTCAGTCCTAATTCTAAAGTAAACAATTGGCAACACATATAAATATGTAGAGTGTGCGGTGTAAACGGGTGGCTGGAAAAGATCAAGCTGTATTTTGAACATTGAAGAAATGCAATAAAACAAAGTATTTCCGTATCTGAAAGTATTCCCAACGACAGGAAAAAACTACATGATCCTTTCATAAAACTCTTCAAGTACTGATGCAGAAAATTTTGATATGCGAGGTCTTCTTTACTACGCATTATTTGGCCCCGTAAGAAATTACCATACGACAAAAAAGGTTTCTATTCATACGTAGAAACTTGTCAGCAGCATGGGGAGTATGAGGTATCAGTTTCGAATGAAACATTATTATATGCCCTTTTAATTTAAGGGAAAAACAATGTGTGACTGCACTTTGCCTTGCTGGGTATCGTTTTTTTGCGGTTCACTATATAGTGCAGGATGTTTTCGATCCATTTACCTTTAAATTTTTGGAATCAATAATCTCACACCACACCAGTAATTCTTGTCCTTTCTGGATTCCCCACGATGCCAGGCTATTAAATTTTATTCAATATCTACAAATAAATTTAAAAACCCACCCGAAAATTTTCTGTCGCCTCGTCTACCATAAGCAAACCTAGTTTTGACTTAACTATTAATATCTTTAATTCCACCCAAAATTAAAAAAATAACGGGATGGACCACCTTTACCCATCTACATAGAAAGTTTTTGGAAGTGCAGCATCGAGTTCAGTGCGGTCCCACGGCCCACAACATGGCGGTGCACGGCGCTGCAATGGAGCACAGGGAGCCGCAGCTCCTGCCGCCACTCGCTATCTAATCACATCGCCGCAACGACTTTTATGCGAGGTACCGCATTACACTAACTGTTGTGCGCGGCCCGTCCTCTTGCCTCCCCTCTGACATGCGTGCTGTCCAGTCCTGGCTCTCCAGGGCATTAAAGCTATGCTTTCCGTCCACTATAACTCGTCCAAAAAGGGATCTGTGTGTTTTCGGTTTTCGCGTTGTTGCGTTTTTGTGGTGAACGAGAATTAGGGGCGAAAACATTGTTTCTACTTGCTTCCATGTTTTACGTAAAGTAACGACATTAAAGTGACTGCTTATAAAATTCTCTTAAAATGACCATAAATCTTTTCGATGGTGGATAGCCATCGAACTCAATTAGTGTACTTGAAAAGACGGGACCGAAAAGAACCTTTGTTAATTTCTGAAACAATGGAGGGATCTTGAAAAACTCGGGAACAGCAAAATCCTGAATCGCACGAGCTTTTTAAATTAATACTTGAAGATAATATTCTTCATATACGGAGGCTGTTCATTACGACACTAGTGAGTTCCGGTCCAATTCGCCGGATTTCCACCTCGACGGATACTTTGCGTTAGTGTTAATCTGTCGGGTTAACACGGTAAACTCTTCCCTTTTGGTATTCCCTAAGGATAAGATCATATTAAATAAAACTGGTGCGTCTCAGAATTTTCTAGATGCTTAGTTTCTAAAAATGCGTTCGATATAATAGGAGTTTTTTGATAGTCTGCTTGGTCCCATCATTAAAAATCCCCTAGTAGCAACATAGTTGTACCCAGTAACGGTCCTGCACTAGCTTGCCAGTTGCATCCATTTAGGGTGTAAATGTCGCGAATTAAGTTAATTTAAACAGAAAATTTTAACTAAAATGCTCTGGGTTATACTTATACAAAGTACGCAGCACAAACTATCGATAAATCAGTGAGCAACAATAAAACAAATGAGTACTCTTACTTTCAAGAAGGCAATCATCTTAGTTCCATACTTGTAGATAGATACCAAAAGCTTGCATTTCCAGGTATGGAGATCAGCGAGATGGCCATTCATAACGAGAGCTGTACGCAAGAAGCTTCTCAGATCTTTCACTACCAAGATTCTATCGTTGTATAACGACAGAAACGCTGAGCCTGCGTACCCTTACAACCCTAGTACTCACGGAGAGCCGCAAGTGCGTCACAAAGTCATAAGCCAATGGCAAGCGTCTTATACTGTATGCGAACACTTGGTCACAAATGAGACTTCCGTATTGTAGATAGTGTACTCCTATGATAGGGTAGAATGGATCAATTGTATAAATTAAAAAGAAACTACTGAAGATGAAAGAACCCCTGCGGCCCTTACATGAACAACGAATGAAATTGAGGTATTGCAGAAAATTTGGCGTATGTAATCAGAAGAATTGACTAAAATTTTACGAATAAACTAGTATTATTATTATTACCATCATTCACTATTTAAGTATGATTCATGCCTGTTAGTGAACTAAATAAGAGCTTCCTTTGAACTAAAGTGAATTACTTGCCTTATTAAAGACCATAGCTGTAAGAGTGGGAATTTAAATAACTCAGCTCTTTATGTAATAGATGCGGACGATTATTCCACGATACGGAGTGGTCAGGGACTTTAGAATTATCATGAAAACCTTGAAATTATCCTATGCTGGAATATTAACGACGCAGCGGCGATAGCGCTCAAGCGTTCATAGAAAGCTCGCGGTGCCCTAATTCACAGATTGCAGGGTTGGGCGACTCTTCGTTATCTGGCGAGCAATTCCTGCTTTGTAACCAAGACCAAATTATCACCATAGCTGAGCTCTTCTGCCTTTTATTATTATGAATAAGTTAGTCATTGCGAGGAGTTTAATCTTGAGCGGTTACCTCTGCGAGTGCTTGCTTCCTTCTCAGGTGAGAGGTGCATGAACTGTGAGAGCAGCGTGTGGTGGCGCACTCAAAACTCTGCGTTTAAGGGCTCCGTGCCCTCTGTACTAACTCTCCTTTGTGTTAAATGTTAGCATTTGTTCCCGTATTTAAAACTACGGTGAGAGCTTGGAAACTATTTTCATGCGCAATATTTATCGACCCTGGAAATATGATTAATGGACTTTTGTTCATTGATCACGCGTAGCGTTGAATACGTTTTGTACGTTGTCCAGTTTTGTACGTTGTCCAGTTTTGTACTAGCCGCTACTAGCTATTCTCGCTCTTGGAAGCACTATTCGAGATCAACTGCGTAATAAAAAGCATAGTTTATTCACCGAGTATTATGAATTGAAAGTTTTGTTTCAACGTGGAGATAAATCATCGAGTGCAAGTGTACTGCGCGCTCTATATCTAACCTACGTAGAGAGAGCGACACGAAGCTAGGTAGTCTTATCGTCAAGATGGATTTGGTTACGTGATCTTGTCATAGAATGGTAAGGAGTGCGCAGTGAATACAAGCACTTTGCACTCGTACGTCTCCCTACAAATTTGTTTTTTGTATACTAATATATATACACATATGTATGAATCTTAATTCATATAAGTGAAAGTTTTAAGGGTTACACCTGAGCCTGTCACACACAAAAATGGTCAATTATTACCAGATGAAATATGGTTGAGAGTTGGAAACTCGAATCGTTGTACGTATAGGCAGGTTCATCTACATATATTTTATATTAAATAATAGGGGCCACGTGCTCTTTTCAAGTACATTAAACGGATGAGAAGGGTACAGAAGGCTTAGAATCATTATTCATGCAATGATCATTAATTAAACACCACTCGTGTGACATTCAGTGAAGCGTATTACGTAGAAATACGCTACACTAACTTTAAGGCTTGGCAACAGAGCACCAAAATATCCAATAATATCCCATAAGAAATGTAGCAGCGACGGCAGTACCTCCGCCCCTTGCTGGTGCCAAAAAGGCAAACAAGGCGATAATTTAGGGAGCGTACGCGTGATTGCGAAGACAATTACTTAAGATCACGAGAATTTAAGTCTAAGTATTGCAACTTAGGAAGCCCTGCGATATGGAATCTGACGCAAGACCGTCACGCAGGCTGCGAACGTTCTACAATACGCTTCACGAATTGGAGTGTAAATTGTGAAATATAATCAGGTCATCTTACGCACAACTCGTTGCTCTGTGATGTTAACGATTAGAAGGCATCGCTTGTATCTCAATTAAAGAAGTTTGAAGAGGACTATATATGAGCAAAGTAACTCACTGTCACTGAAAGAGATTCTTCACAATGGATCGTGTAGCTTTTAAGAACATTAATCTTTATTGCAGTTATTAGGGTGACCTAAATCTTACTAATGAATATGCTACAGGAAAAAATTGCACGCCCCAGTTTTTCAAAGCATAAGAAAATTACTCCAACGGAACTCGTGAAATTAGGTGAATTCAGCGATTCTACTCATGAGTCACTAGTATTAGCTTTGTGATTTATGTACTGCTGCTGACGTTGCGCTCTTGTGCCGTGGATCAGCTTGCTACAATGTTTTACGTTGTTTTGTGCATATGACACATATTTTGAACTGACAACCATAATAAAGGGTTTCACCGTTTCTTTATATCTTCCATTTACTTCTTTATCAAATACATCGACTTATACCTAATACAGCTTTTGTGTCCATGTGGTGATGTGGTGAAGGAGTTGTGGGACGCCAGAGTATCATGCAAGACGGCTATGTTTTCTAGGAGAGTACAAGTTAGCACTTGAAATGTAGCTTCGTGTGCAGATAATATCTTCGCTTGAGTGAACCACTGCTCGTTGTCTGACTTAGGACAATCATACGTCGCCAGGGTACAAAAATCTGGAAATATTCTACGGAAAAAAGCGCTGAGCGGAAGGTGAACTGTGAAGCTGTGCGTACCTTAGGACAGTAATACTTCACTGGAGTTATTAAAAGGTCGTAAAGATGGCGCCAGTGATCGCGTGACAGACTGCCGGGGCGCGTGTGACATATGCGGCGCTGCAAAGCGGTGCGCTGCACTCTGCACAAGGGGGTTGTGCGCGCTGCACAGTGCGCTCTGCACAGACGGGTCGTGCACGCTGCACAGTGCGCTCTGCACAAGTGGGTCGTGCACGCTGCACAGTGGGCAATTCACTGCACAGTGCGCTCTGCACGTGTGGGTTGTGCGAGCTGCACAGTGCACCTTGCACAAGTAGATTGCACGCGCTGCACTGTGCACGTACGGTGCAATGAACACTGGGAAGAAGTGCGCAGCGTTCGTGTCATCTGCACAGCCCGGTAAATCTGCACAGCACTGCACATCTAAGCAGCACCATATATCTAAATAGCACTGTACATCTGAGCAGCACCATACATCTAAACAGCACCATACATCTAAACAGCACTGTACATCTGAGCAGCACCCTTACATCTGCACAGTGCCGTAATCTCTTTTAAGCTCGACCAAGCCTTGACGAAGGAGTGAGGTTTGTTTGCGCGACGCTAAAAGATCGCGTTGCCTTCATTCGATCGACAGTCTCGTGGTAATCGGGCGCTAGCGTTTCGAACTTGAGTCGTATGAGTTATGCTGACCATGAGGTCGGATAGTCAAGACCGAAATTGCATGTGGCGATCGACTTTGCTTTGATATCTCAGACAACGAGAGTGGCTGAATGTGTCTGTAGTCACGGCAGAAAATTGAACGTTTTCAAAGGTCATAAGCTTCTTAATAAGCGAATATTGCATCAAATATCATGTCACTGACATCGTGTTGAAAGGAAAGACTCCTGACATTTGCACTTGACATTTTAAGAGGCTGCCATTGTATTATATGGCCAAGAAGTCTACTGTTGAATACATAATCTGATGATGTACAGGAAGCTTTATCTCTTTCCAAGAAAGGAAAGGTATGCCGTGTACCTCTCTCCTGGAGAATATTGCCACATTCTCACCCTAACCCTGTAAACTTCACAACTCTGACGCAGATACTCATCTTTTCACTTTGAAATTAGTCCTCAGTTTTCTTACGATTTCTTAAGAATAAAACTAAAAAAAAATACGTTTTGCTGAAAACTGAAATTAATTTTTTTAATCTAATCTCTCAATACCATACGTCACACTCGCACAATTAGTGAATCAGCTATCACACGTTAGTCGTTGAAGAAAAACATTCCCCAGTTGACCCTTATAACGTTCGATTGACGAGCTGCATGTCTGCGACGTATCAAGAACCGCTTGTGTGTGTCACAGCATTGCACGTTTTTCCTGCACTCGAAATGTCTGTTACTTGAAAATTGGGGGCATTTATGGCGTGCATCTTAGATGCCTCCCGAGTTTTACCTCCTGAGTTATGCTAGCTCAAAAAATTTCCTATTCATTTATTAGCTCGTGATGAATTTAGGAGACTGTTCATGCGTTAAGTCAAACGACGTAACTTTGTTTGAGGAGGCAATACGAGGATGATCATAAAGTTCACGGAATCTTTCACGAGTTTGTTTCTAAGTTTGCGAATCCCGAACGATCATGTCATGTAGAATTGCATTATCTATGAATCATAAAATTAATTTCAATTTCTTTATCTTCTAAAACCTTTGAACGCCCCCAATGTTCACATCATTTTTAATCGTTATTGGTTTTCCAAAGAAGGTCATCTTCCGGATGTCCTTTGCTATCTAAAAATCACTGAATCGGTTTACATATGGTGATTTTCTCGGGGGCATAGAAGGCAAATTTTTTGTCCATAGTTCTCATAATTCTGGCCTTTGCTATTGAAGTTGCTTCAAAAATTTAGGGTTTTAATATAATTTCAAAATTGCTTAGTCCGCGAAGCCTGAAAAGTAACTCTCCTGAAGAGGATCCGGATTCTACAAAGATCTGTGCATAACTCGCAGAAAGTACTCAGAGCAAATTAAAAATTCGATAAATTGGTATGCTTATAATACTTAATCTGATTGCTTTCATATTGCAATGATATTCTGACAACTCCATTGTCTCTCCCCGTATGCCTCGAGCTCAACGTATTTTGGCATGTCCTACATCATAAGAAAATTCTCGACACACCTAAGTACGATGAGGTTTAATCTTCAGCTCAGAGCTGCAACGGCGAGTGGTGTGTAAAGCTGTGCTTGGCCCGTGATCTCGCTGGAATAAATACTCCGAGTGTACGCGCTGAAATGAAGTTTCAGTTCAGAATAATGGATTGATGAATCAGTAAAGATTTTTATCATTGTGTTCTTCACGCTTATAAATCGAGCCTTATTGACGTGTAGAACGTGATACAACGTGTTATTGTAGGCGAACATACTGTTACTCAGTATTTAAGTTTAAAAATTCCTCATTTTCCCTTGTAAAATATATTTATTTATTTTTATTTTAGTTGTATTTCCACTCCATTTGTAGTTCATCGAAGTAAGTTAAGCCTTCGCATGAAATCCCGTAGACTTACAAGGTGTGTCACACTAGGCACACTTATATATGTCACGCTATACTATCGCATGACTTTGAAAAGTACATCATAATGCATTCATTAAATACATTTGTGAGTCAGTTTTGTGACCAATGTAGGTCACGTGTAAGTGCGTCAAAAATTGCGACGTATATTCTATCAGTACAGAACTCCATTTTCATTTTGCACTGAGAAAGAACAGCGTCGACCAGCTGCGTGAGACGAGATAATCTGAGCAACAGAGGTCATTTTGAAACATCAAATTGATACAGGGCTGAACAAGGAGCAGCTATCCCCAATATACAATGCGGATCATTGTGCGTGTCATTTATTCTTCCTTCCACACAGTTGAATTGTAATTTATTATTAACTTCCTTTCGTCGTGTTCAAACCCAACACTTGTTCATCGGCTATCAAAACGTGTTCGAAATTTTAACGTGCTGCTATTACGTGTGATATGTACATACTGCATATGTATCCCTTACACTGAATTATATAGCGCAGTTATCAAAAATTTTCGTTCTATACAAAAAACTTTTTAAATGTTTATTTCCGCGGGCCAAATGAACAAAAGGCTGCTGATAAATTGGCCCGCCCGCAGTTCAATTGAGCAGTTCGTAGATGCCGAAAAGATCATATATGGTCCGAGTGATCCTTTCACAGGCACATCCTGATCAAGCGGCGCAGCAGCATGCGGCGGGGGAACTCGATACCGTTGATGCTAGCAAATTCCGACATTCCGAAGGTAGAGAGTCATGCAGTAACTTCGCGGTTGTCATTGCAGTAAAATGAATGCGTTTTCTATATCTTGCAATGCAAGATAGAGAAAACGCATCTGTTTATCACGTCATTGTTTAGTCTCAGCAAGAATGTTAAAGCAACTAATTTACATAAGTTGCTTTGATTTGTGCATGACCTAGTTTCAAGTGATTTGGTTTTCGACGATTTTTTCGCTGAAATTTTGTCCCAGTTTTCATATTCAGTGTCTCGAATATTCAGTGATACTTCAGTGTTTGTCCTTCCGGTTTTCGCGTTATTTTCCGTACGAATAAATCACAAAATCGCAATATATCAATAAATCACGAATATACTGCCCAACAGAATAGGCTCTCTAGAGCAGACCCCTGAAATTTAATCAAACTATTTACGATTTGCAGTTGGTCGAAAGATCTAGGCATTGAGGCCGACGTTATGTCCTGAGACAACGATCAGAGCTAGGATTTATGGGATCAATTTTTCTTTCCAGCTAATTCGCAAGTTTCATCTCTAAATCCCAATAACACCTACATCTTGCTCACAGCTGCATTCCTGAGTGTGCTTTAAACAGAAAAGGCGTGTAATGTTACATGTGTAACCTTACTTCAAAATTAGTTCCATACTGGGCATCTAATTTTGCAACATTTCTGAGACAAATTTCCACGTTTTCTAAAAAGACTCAGGTTTTTTGCCCTCCCAAAGTCATCCCAGGGTGCAGCACGGCCCATAGGACCGCCGTCACAGCGCACGAGAATAATTGAGGGATCTGAAAGCGTTACTGGTGACACTTTTGCGTGATTTTATTTTATGCGTCTCAAACCGGGTTCATTTGTTACCGGCACTCTCAAATGAAAAACTTACAGTCCGCATCAGTCCATGAATATGCCTGCCTGGCATATGCCGGCTATGGCGGAATTCACTAACGAATTATACTCTTTTGGTAAGGGCGTACGATGACTAAATCGATAACGTCACTTATCAGATTTTTAAATCCCTTTCGTTTCAAAGAACTCGACGCCATAATTATCAGTTTTAATTCCTCCAGCCTGAGAGATTAACTCGTTCACTGTATTCAGGAGACAAACTTTTCCTAAAATGCAGCTCTTTATATTCTCATGTAGTTAATTTCGACTACTAGTATCTCATAAAGATCTTTTAATTCTAATAATTATGTCTATGTACCACAATTTTAGTTTTCGAGGCTAAAAAAGATTCTAAAATAATTAGCTCTACGTACTCTCCATGCACAGCCTCATTCACACCTCTTTAGGTAGCAGCGTAACAGTTTCAAAATCAACTGCACTTTTGTTAGCTTATGGTATTCATTTTACTAATAATTTCAAAATTTTCTAGCAGTGACACCAATGTAAAAGAGAAAAACCTCTGCTGGAGAATAATTAGAACAAATACGGTAGTCGCACAGCACTGAGGAAAGTCCTGAGGCCTCGTCTAACTCCATCTCTCAGGCACGACGGAAGATCATTGTCACATTTATCGTCGATTATCGTCAGTTGCATGACCAAGTTCCTGCCCCCTGCTGCTATTCCACCGCCGGCGCGACAATGCCACCCTTAAATACTCGACTCGTATCTAGGATGCGGGGAGTGCTCCACTCTTATGTCTGGCGTCGCGCAATGCCGGCGATCCTACAACTACATACACTCCTCGACATGCCACCTTCACGTACGTGCGTGAGCTCAAAAGCTCCTGGTACAAGTGAAATGGAAAAGTACAGAGCGTGTGAATTTCACCAGAAAAGTATAAACGGCATTCCAATCAAATTGGTTGCAGAGAAAAATTAAAACATGCAATTTTTACATTTGTTATTTTTTATAGTTAATCAAGACCTGAATAGAAAAAAATATGTTAAACAGAAACATTTTTTTAATATGAAAAAATGTTAGTAGAACGATTGTTGAACCTAATATTCTTTAAAACTAAGTAAGGGAACAAATAACCGGTGAATTCTGAAACAGATACAACTGCAGTAATCACAAATACCTTTCATAAAATTTTATTGTTTAATAAAAGCCCAGAAATTTGCTCAGTGAAGCCCTCATGCAGTAGCTAATGGTTTAATCATCTATGCATTTAATTCGCCCATTTTGCGTAATTACGTTTTTCCTCCGAGCATTTGATGAATTCTTCATGAGGGACTCATTCAAGTACTAGATCTTCTTCTACATGATTTCTTTGAAAAGAAGCTTTTATCGGTAATAGAAAGAAGGTAAGTGAACTCGACTGAAATAGCGTAAATTCTCTCGGACATACACACTATAGAGCAGCTTTCAATATTATACCAAGCACAATACCGTCTCACTCTATCGACTCACTTGCCGCTCGCTGCGACAGAACACGCCAGGGATTCTCGACTGATACAGGGGTATCATATCTACCGAACGATCTTGAATTTGTCAGAAACGTTATGTGAACGATTTTTTCAAATATACTCAACAACGGAGAAGCTAGAATTCGCGTAACAAACTGGTTTTCGCTTGGTTGAGTTTTTCGACAACCCTTTATAGTCACCATACACTACTTATAAGTCGATCCTCTTTTGCTAAGAGAGTTTTAAATCCTACCCTGTTTTTTCATTTTTTGAGCAGGTGTCATCGTGCCCTATTTCTGTCAAATCTCCGGATTTCGAGATTTTTCATCTCACGCATACTCGACGAGCTCTTTCATGTTACAGAGGCTCCATTCACGCGTGATATCACCTCTGCAGTGCAGGATTCTGCTATTGTGGACAGTTCTCTCGGAGATGTTGGATATCGCTGCACTTGCACTCTGCATGATCCCTCCATTTTGCTTGAACTGCCTATTTATTTGACCCCATTCAAGACCATCATGCACAGCTGTGGGCCAGCGGGAGCATCATACTTGTATAAGTTCGTACTGTCGCAGGTGTTGCTTCCCTTCTATGTTGCCTAGTCGGCGACGTGCATGTGCGCCATACAATTTTTCAAACAGTTTTGTACGACATCGCATGGTGACGGCCGTACGCCGACCTTCGCCACTGATAGCCCATGCCTACATCGGATAATTTTTATTTCTCCTTGTGATTACAGTAGAGCAAAGTGTTTCTCTTTAGATAAATTAGATAAAGATTCAAAATTAGACGAAATAGACTATAGTTTGGACTAGTACTAGACAAAACCAAAAGTGCCTGTGAGGCACTTCCTCCCTCGTGAATTTTACAAAGAATGATTACATATACTTATAATCACCTATCAAATTATGCACACAGAACTTTGATCTACACATCGTGAGGGAACTCTTCCGCGTACTTACGAGTGAATTCTGAGTGCTAAACACGAACGCTTTGTTTACAATTATGTCGATGAGCCACCGCATGGCAGCTACGCAACGCATGCATATGTACTTTGTACTTACCTGTTTACACCACCCTCTTTACGCGTATTAAAACACTCATTTGAGTAAATGTCTGCCGCACTACCTACAGTGATGAGTGTAAAACGTGTGTGACCCATCAGTCGTGGACTGAAAAATTAATTTGTTCATTTTGTGAGCAATTTGTCCCAAGCTGTTGAAACCATGGAAGTAAGAAAAGAAAATTTTCAATGCATGGTACTTAATCACATCAGGCATCAAATTGCACATATTCTCGACCCAGTGTTCATTTCAAACGTTGGAATAACATGGAGTTATATTCCAACCATCTCTCCTACCAGCTTCTAGAAGCTCGTAGGTCTGTAACCAACTAAATACAATCTCAGATCCCAGCACGGGTCGCAATTCTGAAGACGATGTCGACCATTTTGTTACGGCTTAACGGCCTTTACCGCTTTTGACGCACTGGGTACCATTTGTACAGTGAACGGCTGTATAATGAGTGAATACATGAATGTGTCAGTAGTCGCACATGTTGGCTTGTCTGTAACAAATGTTTCAATTTCCCCTATCTTGGATACATTAGTGGTTTTTAGCTAACTTTTCACTATCGCAATGGCATATGTATCGCCAGAACAAATTCATGTACTTTCTAAACGGTAATGAATTCATGAATTCATATCTTTCGCGCACTCGTTAATCTTCCATGTAAGACCGTACCATTGACTGATGAATGAGGAAGAGTTCGTCTAGCCGTGCTGCAAGAACTGATCGGTTTCTGGTGCACTGGCTCAGCATGAGTAGAGGCTGCATGGCGGCTGGAATAAATGAGTAGCGATTATTTTGTTCCGATTTGAAGCAAATCAAAAATATTCGTTATCTATGAAAAAAATGTTTCACTTATCTTCTGAGTTGGTGTTTAAAATATCCCTAAATTCTTGAACTTCAAGTAAATTTGAATGCATGTCAGGGGGCATCGAGTTTCAACTTATCAACTTATCGAGCGTTTACAGATGTACACGCGTCGTACAGCTATATGCTGTCATATGTGCGTAATTCAAGCATGTAACTTGCTTATGAATTATAAGTTTAAAACCGTATAATTTTGGGTTTTGTGAAGATTAATCAATGAAACAACAATTTCCACTTCAAAATCGTAACAACTTTGAAAAAAAAATGTCTCCCCACATAAAGCAGTGCATGGTACAACTTTCGGCATAACAGCAGCGTGCTCGTATCATTTTACAGTTGCTGTAGCTGCTGCATTGTGAATATAAAACTTTACGAGTATCATCAGCTTAAGACTGGCTTACTTAGCCTCGTATTTATCCAAATGCAAACAAAAAATAATGAGAGATTTTTTTGACATGAGGAATAAAAATCGAGATGAAATAGATTTCTATAGAAGTTAGAAAAGCGCAGATAAGGAAAGTGCTTTATTATTTATAGATATACCACGAAATACACTTAGAAACATATCAGTTAATACATAGCATATCAAAATTCATTAATATTTAATGAAATTGATAAACAAACGAAGAGCATCTGGTTGCCGGTGGTGCAGCGTGCAGTGCCACGAAGTGCGCAGCATGTTAGCATAAAACAGCTGATGTAATATTTGCTCTGAATAATTGAATGTTCAAGACGTTAACATCAGCACCTGTTGCAAAATCGTCTGCTTAACTTTCTAGTGAAAGTTATCAGCACAGTAAACTTGCACTCAGTCTTCGGAGACATGCGAACTGTTTTTCCAGTTCAATGTTTGTCCTGGTGCTTGAGATAAGGCACCCTGCCTCCAATTTTGGTGATATTTTTCTGAATTTTTACTGAATCTGGAGACCAAGAATGAACATGTTGTTAGGCTGCTTATTATATCATATAGTATTAAATTCCAATCATAAAAAATAAAAGTTAGAGTTATACTATAGGCGTTATAACTCGTCTGTACGCATCGGCATCATTCAAAAGCCCGAATTACTAGTAAATTGTATTTATATTGGTATTTTCCTCAGTTTATATTTGTTTACATTCGGTATAGCCATTGTTGCAATGAGCCTTCATGAAGCTCAATACTAAACAATGTTAAAACAGTATGCAAGTGGCGGAATTTATAGCCCACAAAATATTAGAAAATACAAACTGGTTTTGATCAAGTTTTCTCTCCGAATACTTTTACCTGACGGTTGAAATTGGGAGCTCTGAAAGTCAAGTATTGAAGATCGGACTGCTTATCGAGATCTCATGACCTAAATAATTTGTGACTGATTGAATTAGATTTATTGAATTCTACTGATACATGATTCCCATATCGAAAGCATCTTGTCGTTTGCTATCGGCAGGGAATGCGAGACTGCTAAGCTTTATCTGAGACATCAAAAGAAATACACTAAATGGGATAGAAAGTTAATTTTGTCATTTTGAACTTGAGGAGAATTGAGATTGAAGGTGAGAAAAATTGAATTGATGCTAAGAAAAGTTCGTATTGTTGGCAATGAAAAGTACGAAAAATTAATGTGCAGGGAACTTAATTTTAAAAAATGAGGAGTTTAGAGGAAGTATATACGTATATACAAATGTACCGCCTTTGTCTAGAATTATGGCTGATTTTCGCTTACGAACTTCTTTTCCGTCCTTTGAAGTTGAATTTTTAAGGTTAGTCGCAAATTGTTTTGGCTTGATTACCAATAAATCAGAGTTTAGAATCAATGTCGCTGTACAATTTGAAAAAATTGTATCAATCTGTAACAATTTTCCGATGGATAGTTCATTTTCTTTTCCTTTGTCGTTGACATGCGCAGCATTGCTGCAGGTGAGTTATAATACAAGTTCAAATATCAGTTCATATGGTCTCATCCCAACACTGGTATACTGAGAATAATAACTCTTCAAAAATATAATTCTGTTCGACACCTGTTGCTGTTATATTAAGTTACCTAAGGTATCACAAATCAAATGATGTAGTAAATAGACTTCACATAGAAAGATAATTATAAAGTATAAGTACTTCATCATATTTCATAAATATTTGTGCTCTGATAGTGTAGATCGATCATTAAAGAATTAATAATAGTAAATGCATGGATAGTAACAGTTTTGGTCAACTTATGTCCTATATTTACAAAGGGCCTCAGCGTTTTATCGACGTGTTCGGTATGATCAATGTTATGTCATTTACACTTCCACCCGCTTTTCAGACGACCTACCCAATACAAAAATCGAGATATCTGGAATTTGTTGTTCATTCTGTGAATATATACTGAAGCGCTTCGAGACAAGCAACTAAGTGGGCAAATAATTTCCTGAAAACATCTATGTATCTTACAAGGAAATCTAGGTATGAGGTACTTCATTTAAATCTCCGAGGAAAGAAAATAAAGAAAGCATTTGATGATCGACGCCTCTACAATTTACGCCCTACAACACCACGAAAATGCTCGGGGGGAAAAATACCTAACAATAATTGTTGCCGTTGGTTTCATTGTTGTGCGAACTTCTATCTGGGTCAAATTTACAACCGCTTAGAAAGATCTAGGCCTCACTGAATTTTAAATTGACTCAATCTCATTGTCTTTCAGAACTTTCTTCGCTATTAGTTTCTCGAAAACGTTTTGGCCTTGTCTATACTATATGATAGGGGCAAAATGAAGACATAATTTTGAATATTTTAATTGATATGCACTATCCCATCTAAGATAGAGAACGCTCATCAATTTCATGATTAGAACTCAATCACTAAATGCATAGTAAATTCCGTACCGTGAGAATTTACATGATACATAAAACATATGTGAAAGTCTTGTATACTTAATGCATTGCTTCCATATTTGGATTCAACTGGGTCATATATTGACCCATCCGTCCAAATGACCAAAATGGAATTAAAAAATTGTCATATCACCAATGACGGATTATTTCTTGCTAAATATATCAATTGGAATAAGAATAAAATATTCTGAACCATTTAAAATGAATTTTATTGATGCTGGTAATATGTAGAAATTTGAAATTTTGAAATGAGGCATACTGACCCATTCACCTTCTATAGTATAGTGTTAAAATGTATCATTAATTCACCGAAAGAAAGACATATACTCACAAAACTGTGCACATAAAGTCACATAATCTTGAGAAATATGTTGGAAAGCCTACATTCGACAGTCATGTTACGTTGCCTCTCTCACTGAATACAATCTCTTCTGTAATCATACTTTTTTGTGCTCTCACAAGTCATGCTCTGAATGAAACTAAAACACACATGTTGCATGAAGGTCAGTCTCTAGAGGTCAGAATAAATAATATTTCCAGAATTTTACGTAAAAGCAGCAATGGCTTTATTATAGGATATTATGCATGTTGATTATCTCACTGGATAATTGAGTATGCATACATACGTGCATGTATAATTTTACACGAATCCGTGTACTTTCATTGCTAGATTTTTTCTTCATTTTTATAATTTATTGAAAATTAAGCAATGTGTTTAAACTTTTGAACCTTCCATTGATGGTTCCCGGACATTTATTATATTCTTGAGGAACCTGGTAATCGATACTTTTTCACAGAGTCAACTCACGCGGCCGGCCGGTACATTGCCTTCTGATTTTCCCAATCACCATAAAACACTTATTATTGTGATTATTGTGAAGCACTTGTAAAAAATTCGTTCCTTTTTCCTTCCGGAGAAAATAATCTAAACATTTAATAATGCATAGAAGTAGACGAGTTCTTTATTGTCACTACCTGTGCAACGAACGCAAGTGCCGGCTGCTGAAGAGGAATTAAAGCAAAGTCCATATTAAGAACAACAACTGAACAATAAGAGCACAATTATGCACAGTCAGACAGAACTATAACAACAATATTCTAACCCCTGGCATCTGAAGTCTAGCAACAATTTTACGAACAATATCAACTAAACAAATAAAACCGTATTATGGCCTATAGCAACTGAAGAATGAGAGTAATATACGAACAATAACGACTGAACAATAGAAGTATTATAGGAACTATAACAACTGAACAACCAGGGCAACATTATGAGCAATAACTATAGAAAAATAAGAGCAATATTATGAACAACCTTTACAAGATTACCAACGTGATTAATAATCAGTGAAGTGCTGCGTTCCAAAATTATAATGAGTAATAGTATCAACATACAGTACATCTAAATTAATATATGTTACCAAATTTACAAAACTGTACTCAAGTAATTGATAGGGAAGCATGAATTTAAAAAGTTTAAAAATTAATTTACGGGGAGATTATTTTGTGTGTGTATGCATAGTCTATTTGTGAATTCTTCACACTTCAAAATTATTGCATTTTGCTCGAGATCCGCCTCGCGCACCACAGAGCCTTTACGCAATCTTGGATCCAGACGTCTGATCCAAATGGACGTATGCGATGGTCTTCTCTGCTCAAAATCACGTTGCCCATTTTTAACTTTCACCACAAATCATGAAATAGTTCGATTAAATTATTGTTAGTTAGTTGAAATTAAGCGGCCAAGTATTGGTCAGCGTTTCTTAAAGTGTTGAAAAAGTCCGACGAGCTACTGTTTTGAATCGTTGAACTCGAAGCAGAAAGTCAGAAGCATGGTCTAATCAGAACAAAGTTGTATCGCATCTGCAGCTAGTGGCGGCACAGAACCTGCCTATTTTGGAGTCTTGACTTATAATGATATAGCAACTTCACCAGTGAGTGACGTAAGGGAGAACTCCTGATTACTCTAGGTTATCATGAACTGCGCCTTCTCTCTTAATCAGACACAATAATCATTGCATGAAATTTAATCTGAAATGCGAACCAAGCATGAAATCATTCTTCCAATGAGCCCAACTGAAGTGCTTCCAATGGGCCATGAGAACGATTCTTCTTGTGAGGATCAACAGAGATATAATTCAGCCTTCCGAAAAAATCCCTCCATCCACGTTACACTACTCTAATTAGAAAAATGCTCATTGTAATTTTATGCTCTATTTGCGCTCTCACACTCTTGGAAATTTGCGGCAGAAAACTTGCGAATATTCTTATGATGAGTGACAAAAATATTATGCATAACTCACCCAGAACATGTCCTGCGGAGACGATGCGCCTTCAAAGAGCCCCATCAGAATCTCTTATGGCTCTTACTGCTTCTACACAATAAATTATTCATCAGATTGAGTGTCAATTTACAACATCTTGGCCTAACTGCTTTGTTGACACGCGAAATTTTGAATCGCCAATGACCCTTTTCTCAGGCCAGGAGAACCTACGGGAGCGTCAGAGTCGATGAGTCCGTTCGCAAAGTAGAAGTAAAACGCTTGTGCCAAATCATAGTAGGGGTAAACGAGCAAGCATTCGTGGCGCTGGTATAGACTTCCAGTTGACAATATCACACGAGCAAATTTAATGAACTCTTACTGTTAACTGATTGTTCAGACGCAAATCGAGCGAGGATAGGGCCGAGCCTTCGAGCGTTGTGTAACAGACGCACACTCAACAACCATTCAATCGTAACTATCTAAGGTGTGAGGGAGGACCCTCTCACGTGCGTCGAGGGGGAGGGGCTAGTCACGTGATGCACCAATCGCGAGTGTGGGCCAGGTGAGAAGGGCGGGCACATGAGTGGGAAAGGTTAGAGGGCTGGGAAGAAACATGGAATAGGTGAGGGAGTGAAGCTATGAGTACGAAAGTAGTGAAAGAACACCAAGTGATGCAGGAACAGTAAAGGAAATAAAATCCTGACAGTAAGAAGCATAACAAAATACGCCTGGATATGCAAGTGGAGTGGGTATGCAATGCGGCCATGGGGAGAGATCTACAGACAGCCAAGTGTAAAATTCACGAAAAAATAGACATGAAGAAACAAAGCCCATGAGCATGGTCTACGAGAGGCACAGCAGGCTGAGTGTGCCAGGTGAGATGGGGGAAACGAGTGGGCCAGGTGAAGGAGGCGGAGATACGAGAAAGGCAGGGCTTTGCGCAGCCCACTTGAGCACAGGACGTGAGTGTGCAGAGGGTGGGGTTGGGCCAGGTGAGTACGGTCGCTGGAGTTGTGCTCATGTCACTCGCCGGGGGAGGAGCAAGCGCAGCGCTGCGGGTACGGACACTCCTCGCTTGTTGTCGCGAGCGCTGCTCGTGACTGGTGCCTCCCTCCCATCTGACATAACCCTCCCCCACACGCACAGTGAAGGAGGGGGCAGAGGTCTCCCTCTAGCTCAAATAAACACAATTGAAAAATTGAAGTGATACCGTTTCACTAAAGTTGGGAGAATGACATTTTGCTGGGAAAACAGTTTCCTAAAAGATATTTCATTCGAAAAATTCAAGTGTCTTAATTTTTCCGTCAACAAATTTCTTGCTCGAAATCATGCTTCAAAGTACATTTAAACAAAAAACTTAAATCTCCCTCTCTCCTTCGAAATTCCTTTGGTGGTTCTAGCGAGCATCTCGTCGACGAGATCAAAGCGGTTGATCGCTCGTTTGTTCTGCAAAGATTCGTAAATACGGCAAGTTGCGCAGCAAATCGTCAGGGGCAAATTTGCTTGAATTAGCTGCCACCAAAGTGAAGAATTATAACGTGAGAGCGACAACAAGCGAGACAGAGTACTTATGCTGTCCTTTGAGTTGGACTGAGCTGCAGGTATGAGGATCGTGCTGCGCGCTCCTGCCACTCTCTATAATTAGGGACAATAAAAAACCGCCACTACAGGAGGTAATTAATTATGTAAGGAGCACTTCCTACCTACACCAAATGCAAATTTCTGAGTTTATTCTAAAACCGCCTCCTCTTACGTACAAAAAGGACATAAATTTCCTAGAATGAATTAATCTAGATTAAATGTGCGGTGCCCATTGAAGTCCTCTGAGCTGAAAATGTTATTCTAATACGCGGGACAGCAAATTATGCACCGAATATCTCAGGACTCCAGCAGCACAGCTAGCAGCAGCTCGAGGGTGCCGCCATAATCGGGAGACGAATCGCTGCACCAAAAAAACGTCGTTTTTTGAGGGAGATCAAATGTTCAAATTTCCCCTATTATTTTACTAATGTAAACATATATGTATTAAGTTACCGTAGAAACTACAAAATTTTTCTCCCCATAGTGCAAGGAATTCGCGCTTCTGACGGTGGAAGGATGAAACTCACTCAGGATTTTGCTTTTCATGTAAATTACTACCTACATGTAGGGTATGTTTTTGGCAGAATCGCCCCAAATAATTTTTCACTCTGCCATTATGGCTGTGTTGTGATGTCTTCTATGTGCGTCTGCAATGTTCGGTGTCACTCTCACGTGTGTTACCTGCAAACTAGCAGAGATACCTTCGAATAAGGGCTCTTAGATCGCCAGCCCTTACATTTCAGCAACATTTTGTCAGTTTGACGACTATCACCCTAGGCTTGGTCTCGGAAAAAATTACACAATTTTTTTAGAGTTTCTTGTAAAGCTTTCGTTTCATCGCCTTGATTTCGTCGTTAGAACTAATTTGCTTTGCAAGAATTGCAATTTAGAGACCGAGACATGAATTAATTTAAATCGTGTGTAATAGAGAACATCAGGATCATTTTATGCCTCAGGTGTCTAAAAGTTCTACTACAAATGAAAATTATTTATTCCTGTCGATATACAGCAATTATTTTTAGAATAATGGCGTATTTTTAACTTTGCATTGAGCTTCATCACGGTACGTAAATTATTTCAGTGCATATACAGTATGCATTCGTAGGTGGAGCTTGTGATTTTGAACGTAACATTGTCTTCGGAATATAAACAGCAAGTAAATTTCTATTGTGATCAAAAATATGCATCTATTTATCATTACGATCATATAAATATTGTGCAATTTGTACATATGATATTATGTAACATATGTATATATGATTATGAATGTGTATTTGTGTACATACAACAAATTACAAGCAAAGTCAAATGTATGGATACGCGGAAAGACTGAAACTATACATGCCTGATCCATATGATTATTATGTGATATTGCGGTTCACGGTTTCCAATAAGCTAAAATCGAGTTAATCAGGGGTACACCGATGTGTTTACGAAATTTCCCATTCGTGACTGAGTCCTGAGAAAATGTCGTAGAATTACTGAATATTGTATTGAGGTCGTCGAAAAAGTTCAGTTCTGCGACGCTTGCGGAAATGCCTTATCTGCATAGTGACCTACTAACATTCCGCTGCATCTACATACATATTTCTCATACCTGCACGTAGCGTTTTGTTATAAATGACCACCTCGAACATTGACTTTTTCACCGAAATGACTACTCATATACGACGATTATTTTTATAGGTGGTGTCTAGCTCTTCTAAATAACGTGATCTGGAAGTAGGTAGACTTCTGCGGAGGTTTTCATACTGTATTCATAATACAATGCTGGGGATTTATCGAAACATTTCTAGAGTATTCATTGGGAAAAAGATTTAACTAAAAGTGTGTTCATTTTGAGATGAACTAGAAACGTTAAGTAAAGAGACGGTAGCCCAATATCACTCTAAATATTGATCCCGTGAATGTTTCGGAGTTGTTCAGCAAAACACCGAAACGACAGTGCAAAAAACTTGCAGCGGAACTTCAAGATCGCACCACTTTTTCTCGATAATTGAAAGCGATTGCAGCCTTGACAAAGATGCATGGAGTATTATCTTAAGATTCATACAGACGGTATGGGAGTCGATCGAGACTTGATGCTCGATGCTATCGTGACTCGAAAGAGAAACCATGTTGTGTCGAGTCGTTGGGCCAAGATTTGCACAACTTATTACGGCCAGTGATGAAACATTGCAGCAACATCTTCAGTTTGGCCTACATTTCTCTTCCTGATGATTACTGTAATATGTGAACGCGTGTTGCTTCCCTACGCAATTGGATCTGGAAATGATAAAGTGATCTGAATCATTTCAAATGTTTTTAATGGTTAATTACCGCAAAAATTGCATAAAAGCATGCAAATACGCATCCGAACACTATTGCACAATAATAGAGTTTCATTTTTCATTACGTAGAGATTTTTGCCGGATATTGAAAGCTGTACGTTCTGAATGTTTTATCAATTTGTGCAACACATCAAATGAAGCATTTGACAATCTCTTCACAGGTAAATTCCTTGATTGTTAGCATTCCTGATTTTCTCTTCGTATGCAATAATATTTTGACAATTTCAGGAAATTTGTACTCGTTTGATGCTTGGAATATTTTTTTGCTGTGAATCCCACGGAATTTTAAAACGTAAAAATAGAGCGTCAATTACAGACACTGCCGCGATCGACCGCTTTATCTTGTAGTTTCTCAAGACTTCTCTCCTGGCACCTATATAATCTCAGATCATTTCTTACTCACGGTTAGGAGCTCCTTCTCAGATCTCGAAACGATAACTCGGAACAATTTGGGTAAACCACAAGAAACCGCTTCAACGGAGGCGTCTCATGCGCCGACGATGCTCCTGCTCGTTCAAAATAAGACCGTGCATTCAGCGTACAACGCCTTCAGACATTCAATCCCCTAAAACCTCGGACACAAAACCACATTTCCAATGAGCCAACGAAAGCTAACCTCAGCTTAGGTTAGGGAGGAAAAGCGACGCAGGAAGTTGGACGTAGAAGTCTGTATGCAGACTTGTAAGTGGTCGCACTTGACGACTCTCGGCCGTCGACATGTGGATTACTGCAATGGAGACCTCACGCGAAGGCGTTGCTTGGTCGTGGGAAGATGGTTTCATGTCGGAGGCGGCGCTCCATTATGATATCGATTTCTTGGTAACAATTATACTTGATTCATGTATACCTTCTTACTGGAGAAAATTTACGTGACGGAGGATTGATATTAACAAGCTGTTTTATCACGTGTTATGGTGCGGAAGTTGTCCTCGATGAACAGGGTGTTTCAAAATTCTTTCAATAAACAATAACAATACAGAATTTGATGGAAGGTTAGGTATTCACAGTAGGTTAGGCAATTCCGTCTGTCTTCTGTATTGCATGCGCAGAAGATCTGGTGCAATAAATAATTACCAAACTATAGTGCGAAAATCCTAAAAATATCAGTGATCCTTGCAATAGCTTAAATAATGTAAATGTGCATTAGGTAAATGATGTAAGCGATGATGAACTGTGTCCAAGTAAATCTTTAACTTCGCAGTAAAGTATACAGTAGTTTGACGATCTGATACTTAGATGCTAGGTTTGAAAGTTTAATGTATTCGTACTTTTAAATTTCACGTCTTTGCAACTTTACTGGAAAATTTCACGTCTTTGAAACTTTACTAGAAAATTTCACGTCAGATTTTAACAGAAATGAAATAACTGCAAAAACGCACTAAGCTCAGTTTTGAAATTGTTTGTAGAATTTGACATCGCGACGCATTGCATAGTTGGATGGAGGGTCAGGTATATTCTGTGGACCGCTCCTGACCAGCTGCTGCCAGTCAACATGTTTTGCAACTCCACACATGAAGCTAGCGCCCAAACGTACACTCGAGCTAATTGCAGCACCTGAGAGTTCACACCACACGAGATCTGTTCCCTCACAATAGTCATTGTTAGAACAATGAGCAGAGGACGCGCCTGAGAGCGTGCCCATTGTTACGACAATGGCATTAAAGTCATTACTGCGCGACGTGCTGCCTAGCCCGCAAAATGAATCTCCAAACACCAGAACCTGTTTCATTTGTTTTCAATTTGGGCTGTAGCACCGAGGAAAACTCGTACTATGTAGAGACGCGCAATTAGAATATGACATTGCATATGTTCATTCAAATATCAGGGATTTTTGTCGTACATGCGCTGTAGGTGTGGAAGCGAGCTGCAAGGGAAAAAATTTCTCGAAATCCTAGACCTCGTCGAGTTGGAAATCATCATCAAGTCCATATTTTGGTATGCGCGACGTAAGTCAAGAAGATATAAGTGTACATTTTTGCCGTAAGTTAGATCTCGAGTTAAAACATTTCTTCAAAAGTTCGGAGCCGTGATATTCTTTTCTGGCTCCATTTTTTGTTTTGGGACGCAAGATGGGAGAGATATTAACACTCGGAAAGAATAGAAATTTGTTTTATATATGTGTATATACATACACCATACAACGTCCACATCAATTCCTTCTTACGAAAAATATCTTTTTCAATTTCGTTGAGCGCAGTAGAATTTAGAGTGTCGTAAAAAAAAATCTCAAAGAGAAACAAGATGCGTTTGCGGGGGAAAGATCAAAATTCATGACCAATCAAGAGTCATAGTGCGGCATAGGCACCAAAGTGTGAGCCTCGTGAGGGGGAAGAATTAAAGAAATTAATGTCTCGCTCATATATACCAATTTGGAATAATTTGGGACTTACTGTGTATTCATGAACTAGTAGATAGAATAAATAATAATTTGTGATCGATTTACACGAGCTAGAGAGGTAGGAAGAATTATTCATATAAAATCTTAAGAATGAATACTGGGTACGTCTCTCAGCAAAGAGAACACGATAGAAAAATCAAAAAATCAAATATGTTTTCTAAATGTTGCTACTCCACGTCCGAGGAACAGAAAAATAATATTCCTTCTATAACGAGCCAATATGAAATCAAGCAAAAGCGAGTCTAGTGAGAATCATTTAGAGAATTGCATTGAGTAAGAACAAAAACAGTGCATTATATTCGTGAAGTTCAAATTCAAATTTTTGTGAGTAGCATATCACCGAGACGAAACCGTATTGCTAAGTTGAACAAGTAGATTTTCTCCGTGTATATGATGCATTCTTCAGAGTTATTGCTGTCTTGAGACTCCTGACTGGGGGCGATTTCTTCAGCGATGGCCCACGTGGACGCTCCAGCGCATCATGTACGCCGTGGCCAAAACACAACACGCTTCTGAATGCCACATCGGAAAATCCGCTGGTTTTATTTCACCATTTTTAAACAGATATTCAGCGTCGGTATTCCAATTTGAATATTCTCGTTTCAGAATTTTACTCCGTGTATTCTTTTTCACATTTTACATACAGTTTAGCCCAAAATTATTCATTTCTTGTTTCATTTTTTAATGTATTTGAATAAATCCTTCAATAAGCTACTTTTCTTAACATATTTGTACCTGAACTTTCGAAAGTGTACTGGAATAAAAACCAAATCGAAATTTTTGAAAAAATTATTTAAAAGAAGTAATGAACAATATTAGCAGAGGAGCCATGTCCCAATCTATCGGTAATCATCTCAGTAACCTGCTGTATAGCACCTATAGTGTAATAAAGCAATGTTATTGGATTAATATTATAATTTAATTTAATAATGGGATATTCCAAGTTATTCTAGAGTATCCTAATTAGCTAACTTTGCATTAGCATTCGTGAAATGCCTCATTTCGACTTTAGCCAGTGTTCAGTGCCAACGTTGTAGGGGCAAAGGACGTCAATATAGAGTTATGACGGATAATAATTGTAGACCCTCACAAAAACGGCAGTGTCTACAAATAAATTATGAAAGAGTTTAAAGACCGCGTATCAACTGTTCAAACTATTATACAGCAGTAAAAATATTTAATACTACCCTGAATCATACAAGATAAGAAAGGAGATGCTCTTACCTCGATCAGCAAGACAAAGAATGCGAGCAGTAAATAAACACTCGATCACAGGTAAAGTTTTGTGGTGGAATCTCAGAATGAAACGAAATTTCGAGATCAACACTACGTAGAACACTTAATAAAGAAGGACTGGAACGATACAGAGCCAGGTAAATACCTTTTCCCACGGCTAGGTACGTTTAGCCCGATTTTCTTTTGACAGAGTTAATTGCCATAGCGATAATTATAATTATTGATAAACAGAATAGCTTCTGGTCATCGTTTCTTTGGTTAGATAAAACTAAGATATAACTTTTTGATCACAGAGACGTACCTTATGTCTGGAGAAGAACAGGTGAAGCGTTCAAGCAAGAAAACACTGTTCCAGCTGTGAAACATGGTAGCGAGAGTCGTATGTTTGGGGATATTTCTCGGCCAATGGGCCTAGAAGCCTTGTGAAGGCTTAAGAAATCATGAAACAAGACCAATCTGTCAAAATTCTTAGTGAAAATTTGAAACAAGCTCTCTATATAAGACCCGATAATTGTCTTTCAACGTGACTACGACCTCAAGCACGCTGCAAAATCTGTTAAGAAATGGTTTTAAGACAATGAGGTTAACGCTTTGCAGTGGCTAAGCCAAAGCCCAGATCTCAATCGGAACAAAAATTTGTTAGGGTTATTAATTCATAAAATGTCGATGCCAGGAAACCCAAGAATATTGAAGAATTGACGGCCATTGTAAAAGATAAATGGTTCAAGTTTTTTGTTGATATGTGCAAGAACCTTTCACTGAACTACAGAAAATGCCTGATGGCAGTTATTAAAAATGAAGGCATTGCAACAGGTTATTGAGATGGGTATGGATAAATATGAACACGTTTCATTTGTTATTGTTTTTCACTATTTATGGACATGGTTCATTTGATGTTATCGTTCAATTATTTCCTTAAAATAAATTTTTTGAAGCTTTTGTATAAGCCTTTATAGGAAAAGTGAAGCCTATCGAAGGATTTACTCAAATATACTCAAGAATAATGCAAAGGCATGAATAATTTTGAACTTAACGTATGGGTGTGATATTTTAACTCATGTCATCTCACCAACTTTGAACACTGCATAATAATTTTGCTGTTATTACTTAACATTCTATGCTAAAAATGCCAGGTTATGAATTAAGACTAGTAGATTTCAAAGTGTATCTCCCAATATTATCATGAACAGTCGAGTCCAACACATCAATTGTTCATTTTCATGTTCTCCAATGTTCATAGTTGTACAATTTTTAATTGGCTGAGACTAACTTTTTTCTGTATAAAATTCAGGTTATTCTACATATTGCGATTTGATTTGATTATTTTCAATCGAATCTTAATTTCAGCTAAGTTCTTTGTCACCGTAAATTAGGCATTACTATAGAATGAACTAGCTGAAATTCTGTACACTTCTGAACTTACGACCTCAGGCTTTTTTCTGTGCGCTGCAACTAATTAGACGGGCTTAAAACAATCTGCATTTCTTGACTAGGGCATGCATGAGAAAATCGGACATCTTCCAAAGTGTAATCCAAAAGCAAACACGCGCAGCATTCAAAATGAAATTTTTGAGCATATGGGTCACGAGAATAATATTTTCGCCTTCACAAGAACCGCAATCACTCATGCACGACTAAGTATAAATATTCAAGTTTCAGCTGTAATAAATACCCTTTTTTAATGCTCATCCCGTTTTCGATTACATTGAGCGACGACATCTCGTTCTGTCGACGACCGCCAAATTCAGTTCACCGAAGCAGATCTCTCAGAAGTTTCCTAATGACATCTATTGTTCGCAGCTCCATTTGATCCGCTTCACGGGCGATCTAAACCCAAGAAACTTACTGTTCACTTCCTTAATCCGCCGGTGAATGCAACTAATGGAATAAAAACTCGTGCATGAGCGTTCTAATTCTCCTCGGAGGAATAGAGAGAGTGACTTCTATTTCTGCCGAGTCGCATCCAGCGATGATGATGACACTCGCCCTTTGTAAGCGACTTCAAAAAGAGTTCTGAGATATTCATGCACATACGCGGTGCGAGGCGCCTTCGCTGTTTTCGAATAGGCTGTCTGTGAACTGCGAGAGTTGCTAGTGTTCCCGTGTCATTAAGCTATGTTTTGGCGTGCTAAACATTGTCATCAAGCTCTCTCCAGGTGTCGCTGCTCTGCCATTACTGGCTTACTGCCCGCCACTTGTCAGCGCGGCTCGCCCTCTTATGAATGTGGCCAGTCATGGTGGGGAGGCCCTCACTCTCCCGGGCCCGGCATGCCAGGAGCCCCGGCCCTGATGCGCTCTCCCGTAGCTCTCGTTCGTCCTGCTCACGAGAGGCAACCTTGCGCTGCATCACTGATTTCTGCAAGTGTCAATTTGCACGTGGGTGTCGAGCAATCGAAATACGATAACTGCTTCATGGTGTTTAACAATCATGATTTTTGTGGATTCGAGATGGTCGTTTGTTCTCTCTCATTAACTATTTCTTACTCAGCGCGCATGTGATTCTCCATTCACGCCAACAACCGTTTGAAAACGTTTAAAATCAAATCATTGCGACTTACAGTAAATCACTTATGAAATTCCCAAAAATGAATGCTACTAAATTCCTTAAATACTCATGAAATTGGATTATTTCTACTGAAAGAAAAAATATACTCTCTTTGGGATACTCCCTTGACGAAACAAATGCTCTGCAGTTTACATTTGCGTTGTAACACAGCAGAGTTTCTTGTCAAATCGCAGGATAGCTCGCTGTCCAATCTTGAAAATAAAATTTTGATTTGCGCCAAAAGTTGTGAAGAGAAATTTGTTCAAGGTTCCTTGCCCTATACCTGAATTTATTTATTTGCTATGACTAAAGGGAAAGAAACAGTGCTGAGACATTCCTTTATCCGCTTTGTCTGCTAAAATATTTCAGACACAACTTTTACGTTCTATTTTTAAAACACATGTAACTAAGAATCTATCGCTCTTGTTTCTTTTATTAATACCGTAAGAAGTCCAAATATGGCGATTGGAAGGGTCGTACAAGATGCCAAACGCCGTTGTTTGAAATCACTTGAATGCTATAAAAAATCCTTATGATCAGTATTCAGTATGAAACTACTGGAGCCCGTAGCCAAGCAAGAACGGCCAACGAATACGAAGTGGGCAGAGAAGATTATTATCAACATTCAACCACAAATTAACCCTTATTATTGGTTTCGCTCATTAGTCAACATGAGTCACGCATCTTACGCTATTTCATAACCGGCTTATAATCGTAGTCAGGTTCATAATCGTAATCAGGCTCGTAATCGTAGTCAGACTCGTAATCGTAGTCAGGCTCGTAATCATTGTCAGACTCGTAATCGTAATCAGGCTCGTAATCATTGTCAGGCTCGTAATTGTATGAAGTGTCCTATGAGTCAAATTGAAGCTCATGATTGGCATGATCAATTTTGGATTACCAGTGAGGTATTAAAGAATATTTCAAGTGCCTACTAAGAGCCTTCTATGTATAGTGATTTTCCATTTATTTTAAACGTTCATAAGGTGTAAAAAGAGTTGGTGAATTAACACCATCTACTATCTACTGCGGCTCGCAAGGAAAAGATTAAGACATCGGACACGTACTGCACACAGTTTTGGTTGTCACCTTTAGGGACGTCATCAACGTCTGAGGTTAGAATTTTTTCTGCTATAATTTCCTGAGCTATGATAACTTCTCACACATTCGAAAAAAGTGTCTCAGGTACAGAAGGCATTCTAAGATCATTACACGTTATCATCTGCATTTTACAGCAACTAGTGAATACAGGAGTAACCTTGCCTTTCTTCTAGTGTGTGCAGTGGGAGTGTACGTATCCTTTACCTCAGAATTACCGTGGACTTGCAAGAAAAATTATTCTAGTTTATACGGTCGTACAACAAGGCTCAGTGAAATTTTATTGGCAATACTGCTTTGTTAAAAAATGTGGTTAACCAACGTAAATTCAGTGAATTTTTACCCCACCATCAAGTTTCAGGGAGCACTTTAGTGTTCCAAGCTTCATTGCGCAAAAAAAAAATCTGCACATGTGAGTCCCTGCTAAAATAGAGGACTGATCGTGTATTGTGACGTGCACAAACCCTCCCAGTCCGAGATAGAGCAGTAGCGAAATTGCCCTATTTTTCCATATGCAAACACACTTGTACATGTTTGTAACGAATAAGACTAATTCCTTCTTTAAAATTCTTAATGGCACTAATAAATTTAGCTTTTGGTTCATTTAAGCATAATTATTTGCACGCAATAGGAAAGTAAATGACGTCTTTGTGAGGAATCACCGGATTTTATTCGAACCCATTTCCATCCTGGGAAACTGGGAAGTGAAGATACTGTTATATTCTGATCTTTACTCAGACCCATTTGCATACTCGGAAGCTAGGAAGTAAAGATACTGTAAAATTCTGATGTTTATTCGAACCCATTTCTATACTGGGAAACTGGGAAGTAAAGATACCGTAAAATTCTGATATTTATTGGAACCCATTTCTATACTGAGAAGCTGGGAAGTCAAGATACTGTAAAATTCTAATGTTTTTTAGAACCCATTTCTATACTGGGAAGCTGGGAAGTAAAGATACTGTAAAATTCTGATGTTCATTAGAGCCCATTTCTATACTGGGAAGCTGGGAAGTAAAGATACAGTAAAATTCTGATGTTTATTAGAACCCATTTCCCATTTCTATACTGGGAAACTAGAAAGTGAAGATACTGTGAAATTTTGATCCAGTGACCCTAGGAGTACGGGATTGAGAAAACACTTCTAATAAGCAGTCTTTTCACGATACTTTACTTACACTTTTCATTTTTCTTGACACCTAATGCGTTGGTTTCCATTTCGAACACACCAATCGTGAACTGACCAATCTGCAGTGCACTCAAGTTACAGTCGCTATAAGCGCCTCATTTGCTAATATCAGCCCGCTCTACCGAGCAATGCGCAGGTCTCTGAACGCTTCCGAAGAATTGACAGGAAGTTTCGTTTCACTTCGCCCATTGAGGAAAAACAGTCGAAACCTGAAACCCAAATCCATTGGAGGGCGTCTCGGCATTGTGTCGGCGCTGTTGTACGACTCGCTACACGGGCTCTTAAGCAGCCGGCGGTGCTCGTCACCTTCTCATCGCCATAAAACAATCGAAAGCAAAGAGCCTAACCCATTTAGGTGTTTCCCTGTATTGTACAGGAGCTGCAGAGACCCATCGTCGAGTCCCACGGCAGCTGCCCTAAGTCCTATCTTGTACAAGCGCCGCAGCTGTCGCCTGTCTCTTCACTGGATCCTTCCCAGTTAATTTATTTCGGCCAGAAATTACCCCGTGAAAGTCGACGTTACTAGTTTAGTTATGTGGTGCTGTTATGCACGAGGTAGCAGTAAATTTGTGTACATATTCCAAAATGATTAAACAAACTTATGAGTTGGTTACTTTGAATTAAGATTCTACTTTCATTGACATATATTGTTCATGTTATTTTTGAACAAATTGCTTTGAAAGTATCGCATTTCTAGATTTATAAAGCTGTTTATTAAAATCAATCAGTATAATCGGTTTCTTACTGGGCCTAATTACTCTAACACGAATGAATTCACATAATCCAAGCTAATTTGCTAGAGCCCTTCACTTTTCGGGTAAAAGCTTAAGGTTTAAACCCACATGTGGCAGCATGACCAAGCCATTTCTCGTCGTGACCAACACCATGGAGCAATTCAAAAGCCCGGCCACAGGTCGTGGGCTTGACGGCCAGCCGGCCTTGCACCCGCGTGTGCCTTGTGTCTCGTCATTGTGAGGAAGACACAAGTATCGGTAAGGAGCTACGAAATTGACTCGTTGAAGTCGTTAGTTTGGCTAAGAAAAGCGCCCTCGTGCGCCGCTGCGGGTGGCATGGGGCGCAGCGTCTGGACCTGCCGCGGCCAAGCCCCAGTGGGTACCGGGGCTCCGGTGATGCGCATAACTCGCACCAAATACGTACCGAGAAATTTTACCGAATTTTTTAGCTACTGCGAAAATTAGTGGTTACTCGTTTCCTCCTTTCTTGGAGCGTATCTTCAGCTGTGGAATTTTTTAAGGGATTTAATTCTAAAAAGGTATTTCCGCCACATTGAAAGTGGAATTTGAAGTATTTAAGAGCCATAAAAAATACATTTGGAGACCTATTTAGAAACATTACTGTCAAAAGAGTCGTAATGATATGAAATCAAAAAGGTCCGGCTTAAACTTTGTCAAAAAAGTAAGTACCATTGAGAAAATTCAATTGGAAAATTTTTGATTTGAGATGTTTTTATCTAGTCATTTATGAGTCCAATCTTTAACAATTCAAAATAAAGAATTGCGCATTTAAAACTCTCAGTTTCTACTCAGCATCACATAAAATTAATGTGCTGAGAAAAACTCTTCAATGTATGCAGTCCTCAAAAAACCTGTAAATATGTGGAGTGGCAACTGAAGCCTCTTAAATATGTACAGCCACCTCAATAACCTCTTAGATATGAGCAGACGCCCCAAAAACCTCTTCAATGTATGCCGTTCCCACAAAAACCTCATAATTATGTGCATGCCCCACAAACCTGAATAAGAGACGTAGGCACGAGTAAGATGTCCGTGATGCAAACATGTGCGGTAAATTTTGAATCCGAAGAATTCGTGGGTCTCAAACGTCGAGAAACATACTGCTCTTCATATTTAATACGTACCTCTTCAATATCGTACATTCAACAAGTCATGAGAAGGTAATGCACAGGTAAGAGTTTCAACAACAAAATGTATTTTAAGTGGTTTCAATACAATTCAATCAATCCAGCACTGTTGTAATAAAAATGCACTTTAAAATCGAATTTTCGCCTTCCGATCATTCGGTATCTTTTAATATTAAAATTTGACAAACTACTCGATGGTTGAGATAAATTAATCTAATCCCCATGTGAAAAGAAACATATTTATCTGTATCTTGCTATTGCACTTAAGCTAGAGACCCCCTGGGTATTCCAATAAGTCAAAAATGAACGCCATAATTTATTCCTCCAAGGACGTAGAGTTCATTCTTTGTTCACGATGATTAAAAAAGCACAAACACAATCTGATGAACAACTAGATGTCCTAATTTCAATATAGCTACGGATGCAGCCAACAGCTACTGTAAACCTTATGATCACAGTTGTTGAAACAGCGTGTTGATATTCCTGTAAAATTAGCCTTGGATAAATTCAGATATGTTTTGATAAACATGAGTGAAAACTTATGATTACAGTATCACTGTAGAGATGTGAGTGAAGTCAACGCACAGGGCATAGTCGATATCCAACCTTTACGTGTAAAATCAAAGCGTGAATATAGTTTTTGATGTAAAAAATTATATGCATGCCATTGTGATGCTCTTAAGCCTTAGAGTTGATGACGTTTTCAGTGAGAACCATCATCCGTCACAACTCAAACGGCAGCAAAGATGTCAACGAAACGTAACCAAAGGACCCAAGAAATGATTTACCCACGAATCGTTGCAAGCTACCTGACTTGTATTCATCCAAGTTACGTTCAGATAAGATATGCGGCCAAATTCAATGGAGCTACGAAGAAAATTCTGAAATGAACTTCATGCATGGACATGCGAAAATTTCATCTTTTTCATGTTTTGACCCGTTTTGCACGAATTTTTTTTTTTAGATGAAGTGTTAACATTTTATTATGAGCAGCTTAATTCTCTTCTCTACACTTGCTCAAAACCTTATCTGTGGTCGCTGCAATAGGCAGCAAAATTGTCCCCCGCCTACTATCCCTGCGACCCATATGCTCTTCCCTTGAGTGTGGGTGCCGCTTCCTTAGCTTTTTTGGAAATTCTTCCGTGTTGAGATATTATGCATTTTTTGTCTTGATAAACCAATTTTTTCTCAAATGAACGCTCCTTGTGTTCTTTTTAAATGATTCAGAAAAGGTGTACGATTGATGTAACGCAAGTTTTTAAGCCTCCCCGGAATATGAGTCAATTTCTCAAGTTAAAAAAATGCGTGAAACCGAGAGTAAATTGTTTTCAACACGAGCTGGGAATCTAATTATACCTATTATATTGAATAGCCCGTATTTTATTTCTAGTTCAATGAAGCGTAGCACATTTCTCACGGGCTAATTAATGCTAGCTAGGCAGGGACTTGACTAAGAAACAATCAGGAGGCTGATCTGAGGCGCTGCTCAAACGCCGACTTGAGACATCAGAGCTCTCTGCTCTACGCATGTCTTCATTAAAGTCCCGGGATTCCTCAAAGTCCGACTACAAGACGCCGCTTTTCCTCACCGTGATGGATGATAAGTGGTCCCCTCTCCATTTGTCAGGATAAAGTTTGCCAAAAGTCATGTTTTGGTCAATCTCTCCATCTAGGTGCTTGACCAACTCGGTGCATCCATTCTGGGCGGGGTGGCTCTCCGCAGCCTACCTGTCGCAGCGCAGTCCCGCTGATAAATACGTCGCCAAGACAACCAAAAGCTCAGTCTTCCCGACCAAGAATAGTCCGAAACTGTGTGGTTCGTTTGTTGGTCGTGTAGTTGCTCGGAGAAATTAACTGACGAACTTAACGCGTCACTGAAAATGTCCTTAGAATGAAATGGCCTCTGGAACTTCTGAAGTCGAGAGAGCCACGTGAAGATCGCCGTGAGAAAGGAATAATTTTATGCCGAGTTTATCAGCTCGCAAGCAAATGATTACACTTCGACCATATGGCGCTTGTGAGAAGAACAATTCAAGAAAAAATAGGTCAAAGAGTACGACGCTATCTCAAACTAGCAGACGTTTGTCATAAAATTAGCATACATCTTTAAATAATTGAGCGATTTTTTGATGCATTGAGTCTTCGGGCTTCGGAACAATGTTATGAACAAGAAAAATTTTCTTAGCAAGTGATACTTGAAAAACAATACCATTAGTGAGATAAAAACAAGATAACTTGATCATGGATGTCAACTGGAAATAATTAAGAAGTAACACATTGCCGTAAATCAAAAAAGCTAAGAAATTTTTAATACGTAATTTTGTGGTTGTATAATCACGTCACGATAGCAATTTAAAATTTTACGAAAGTTTTAACTCGTGAAAGGAGGTATTACTGATAAGGCTTATTAGTTTGGTAATAAGAGCCATTTTTTAGAAATGAATTCGCTAGTGTCTTTTGCTGGACCTTCCTTGGTATTTTTATCATATCGTCTCCATGATCTCCGAAATAGGTAGCTGCTAATTCTTTGGAAATTGTAAGGGCTGTAACAGTTTCGCTGTAATAAATAGGAGAAGATAGTAATGACAATGCAACGTTAATTATTGAAACAGAAATTAAATACAGTGAATACATAATACTGTACGTGAACTATAAAGTTACGATAAATATTAATTGAAATATGAGACACTCTATATAAACTTACTAAAATCACAGTAAAAATCTTCAATGATATCAGAAGAACGCACTAGTTCCTGCACATGATTACAAGAGTTTCCACTTTTGGCCAATTATCTTTTTCGATGGGGTTACAATAAATCGCGTTATTTTATACACATTTTGTTCGTTCACATTTTTAAAACTGCATGGCTTATTCTGAGATTCTTTTATCAGCATTGCAGTTTGCATTCATTCCATAATAAATTTCGGAAAATATAAAGAAAGGCTTCCCTTACAATACGCTTGATATTAACAAACAGCTGAAGTTTGGAAAACAAATTCTAAATACCTTTCTCATACTATAAAATCCATAGTTAACAGAACTTTTGACCTCGTTATGTAAACCCTCTGAAGAGTCTTCTATTTTAAGTACATATTTTACAATAACTTTCCTGTGAGGTGGGAGTTATTACTTCTCTACCCTACCGTGGAGAGAATTTTTCATAAAAACGAAACAATTCGCTTCGGATGCAATAAGTGGACAGTTTTTCCCAGACTCTCTTAAATGGGGCCATAAAATCAAGCCAATGGCCAGTAGTCGGCTCTGGAACGATAGAACCATCGACTCAAGATTGAACCATCGTCAATGTGGGATGTTGCTTTGGCGCGATACTCAGATAACAATTACGGCTCTCTCACAAAAACATCCTCAGTCTGGAGTTGGAGACAAGCAATTTGGAATTCTGCACAAGCAATTTGGAGTTCAGCACAAGCAATCTAGAGTTGGGCACAATCAGTTTGGAGCTGAGTTCAAGAAATCTGGAGTCGAGCACATGCAGTCTGGAGCTGAGAACAATCACTCTGGAGTTGGGCACAATCAGTCTGCATTTGGGCACACGCCGTCTTATTTGGGCACAATAGCGGTCTGGAGTTGGATATAAGATCCCTTCCGCAGTCAACTCGCTAAGACTTCATTATTCTAAAACTGCGCCGTATGTGGCAGCGAACATTGTAAACGAATTCCAAGAAGTGTTTTGTTGGGGATACAAGTTTTGCTGACGTGAAAACGGTGTAGAGATATGTGATGAAAAATGTGCTTGTAAGTCTAAGTGCCCTTGAGAAATGAAGAAAAATCTAGCAGTATTTGTTTAATTCAAACTTAGAATTAAATTCCGAAGTCCGATTCTGACAATAATGTAAAACTAATCGTGCCTATACAACAAGCCAAGTTTTGGTCTAACAGTATCATGCGATGTGTTTTTCCCCGACGAGTACCAGGTAGCAGCCACGGCCTCAGAAGAATGAAGGCATATTCCCAAATAGCAGCCTTGAAGTATTATATTTGAGTGCGGGGATGACGAAGTGAGGAACTTCCTTTTGTATATTTTGCTTAATCTGTCTTATAGATATTCAATTTATTGTTAAACTTGAATGTTACCTAGCCGTAAATGCTGAAGTCGTATACATTTTTGGTGGTTGCCAGCTGCGTTGGTCAAGGCTCTCTGGACAATTTGCTCGTTTTAATGGTGCTTCATTATGGACGCAATTATAAAGCTTCTGCAGATTCATTCATTTGGAATTGAGGAATATAAATAATCATGCGGGTATTAATTTACAGAGTGAATGGGCCGTGTACGAAGAATTAAAGAATTAATATTTTCTATAATAAGTGAGCAACTGTTTTATCTCTAAATAATTCCAGTTTGGAATGTTCTTGATATGAGATAGAGTTAGCCACCTAATCAGCTATAGGTACCTGCTTTTGGAGTATACTTCAAGCCTTATATTTTAATGAACATCATTTATCTTATAAAGAATGCGCATGTATTCGGCATCTACGTAGTTTCCCATAAAAAAAATATATATACGTGCTATGCGGAAGAAAGTTTTCGCTTGTAATTGCACAGAAAAATACACTTCTAATTACATAACGGTCTCCCACTCTCATCCGTCTAAATATTTTTCGAAATTACGTGACGGGATTTCAGAATCCGTCAGTAAAATGGATCGTCGAGTTCAGTACCGCCACACGCTTGACCGGTAACAAGGTCGGTCGTCCGCTTGAAAAAGCAAGGTTCTCTCAGCCGACAACACCGCTCACGAGGACTAATCTGTTCAATGCGATTCGAAATGCACATGTCTCAGTCCTGCGACTGCGTGTTTTGTGGGACCGAATTTTATATCAAATTAGATCAGTAAATTTTTTGCATAAATTTTCAGTACCTACGAAAAATACTGTGCAAGCACCGTTTAGGGCACAGAAAACATTCCATTTAAATACTGGTGAGATTTACATTTGACAAATTTCAAGTACAGATATAGTTTCTCGGGCGTTTCTAATTGAATATAGAATATACACGAAATGCACAGTACGCTCCTTACGGTGGAGGAAAATACTTCGTACGACAGAAGACGAGCTGCACGTGGTCGCCAAATTGAATTACTGGCTGTTACATGTATTTATTTCGCACGTTGAATGTAACGCTTTACTCAGCTACTGCAGGTAATGGCGGACGCAGCGCCAAGTTTTATCCCGAGTCAATATAAGTTGACTTTTTTTACCTAACTTGGATATTTCAACTGTGTACGTGTGAACTCATCGAATTTTATTTTATAAAAGATCTTGATATGAGTTTTCACAGTAAATAATTAAGACCGACAAATATTCATTACATGAATAAAAATAGTTTCCTGAAAAATACTTTATTCGATATTTCAAGATCGCTCTCGGTACAAGCCAACCATTGCTGAGTGTACTCATACATCTCTAGCACGTTAAGTCGTCTCAGGGTTGTGCGTTTTTAGCGGAAAACCTGCCAGGAATAGAGGTGAGAAGACGACTCTGCAGCAGTTCTGCATCTTTTGTTCGGTAAACTTTTGGAAGACCTCCGTGACAGTAGCTCTGGGAACACGTAGTGTCATCTCCGCCTGATTTTCCTGATCAAAAATTTTGCACACGCAGATCTGTTTCAATTAAGACGTGCTGCACCAATGGATCATGATACTCTTCGACTGGCAAAGAGTTGCTCTCAATTTTTCATTAACTGCCAATGAAGTAGAGTGTCCAAGTTATGGATCAACGCCCTTTTGCTTACAACTGTGTGTTTGGTTCACAGAACCTTCTGATTGATACATCACTTTTGATTGCAGAATCCTTGTTGAAGTAATTATGAGTCACGTATCTTGATGTATAATCAAAAAGCAATCCCTCTAAGACTAAATTTATACATAATTTTTTTTGCCGGATTGTTGACCAATCATGTGAATTCAATAGCTCTAAGAGCTCATGATAAACAATGACAAAAAAGTTCATGTGGTAAATTAGAAATAGTTTGCAACCGTGCATCATCGCTTGTGGTCAATATATTTAAGAGCCGGTCCTAAAAACATTCAAAGGAGAACTTTTTCTGCGTTCGATCGAGATTTGCTCGATTTCTTGAGGGCATTGAGGCGAATCCTTGCACTCCAATTGCTGGAAACTTACATTTCTCGGACACTTGATTCCTTGAAGATCAATTGAACGGCAGGCATTTGCTACCGAGGTCAAGTTGGTGATAGCACTGGCGAGAGGAACATTGCTTGGTCGTCAGGCTCTGGTGAAAATTGTCAGTAACCGCAGACTTTTGGATTCACAGAGCATCTCTTTTTGAAACTAATAAAGTCCATCTCTGTCATTCATTTTCATGAAATTAGCCCATACCACGATGCACGCATGTTTGCCGAGACAACAGATGCATTCAGTAAAGCCCAACTTATGGTAGATTCAGCCAACAACCAATTCCAGGTTTACTTAACTCACCCACGAGCTATTTCTGTGACTACAATGCTGAGCCGCAAAACCAGTTTTATCATCCGCGGAAATTTCTCCGTTCAATCGATGCATGAGAAACCACTTGTTTTTTTACCGTGGCTCGCGCATCATAAGACCAAAGAAGAGAAACTGTGGAAAAGGAGGAGACGAGTCCATCGCCCGTCGCTACGGTCCGTTGTTTCCAAGAGTGCGGATGTAGGAATGCTACTAAGCATACCTGCAATTATTTCATGCATTGCTGATCCTTGATTTCTAAAACGCTGAATACAAAGCATACTTGGTATCCTGGACGACTACCTGAAGAATTGGCTTAAGCTTTAGAGCACGACATTTTGAAGATTTTTTCGTTAACAAACACCGAAGGGAGAGTAGCAGCGCGGAAAGTCATCTGCGTGGGAATCCGCAGAATGCTGACGAGACAGAGACGCCTCGCTCCCGTAAGCTCGTTCATATGCTCATCAAAAATTAACAAAATCTGTTTCTCATAAATTCAAATTTTTCATCGAATTGTATTGACAGGTAATAATAAGCCTTAATTGTACAGTAGTTGAAAAAAATATGTTTACCGTGCATAAAAAAGAATCTTAAAATAACCATCTTATAAACTTAATAAGCTGTCAAAGATTCGAAATTTACGTAAATTCATAATATTCTTTTAATACCTGAAAGCAAGTCCATTGCATAGCTTCACTTACAGGATTTCGAAATCGATTCTGTAAAGTATGCAAATATATTCATCAATGCTCTGTACATTCTTTATCAAACTACTGGACTCGATAAGATTATCATTAAATATGCAGATTAATATTCTGAATTTCTTAGGAAAAATTACTTTTTACCGTAATTGCTGTGTTCTACTTCGTGCCTCCGGACGTTCGGTCGAATACTATTTCTAAAACCCCGGAAATTGAAATCAAAATGGCTTTCAGTCCGTAAGGTTCATGCATATCTCTTTCAAATATCGCCAAGACTCAGTGACGTAAAACAACCAATACTTAAACAATAATGACGTTGCCGCGAACGTGTGATAAACAGGAGTTAAAAATCATAGATTTTTTTCAAATTTATTAATTACAAGTCAATTATAACATAAAAGAACTTTCATTTTTCAATTGAAACTCACTGTGGATCACGAAACCCAAGCGTGAAAGAACACGTGTTGTCGAAGTGCAATCGTAACCCTATGGTTACAAGGACGACCTCGAGTTAAGTGGGACAAAGAAACAACATCAAGGAAAGCTTCTCACGGCGGTAAGGGAAAAGCCTGCTACGGAGAAAGTAACAAGCACATTGTCTATTCAAGCCTGTTAATAATTGCAAGATATACGGCAATCATTTCATAGCTCAGCTAAGTCTGAAAATTTGAGCTCGCAACGTTCCCTTCTTACTTTCACTTCTACCCTAGCACTAAATTAAATCTTAAATTTGGATAAGGTCGGTTCCATACGGGCTGAAGTGTTGTCCGTCAGCCCTAACGATTTTATTCTGAAAGCTCTGAAATTACGCTCGTAATTTCAAATTTGATTCGTTTTGAGGCTGGATGTATTTGATAGGCTGGGGAGTGAGTGGAGATGCAATCAACTGAGAATAAAAAGCTGAATTAATAATTTTACCCAACTCAATTACTCAATAATTTCAGCTCAAACTGATGAAAGTAAAATGGGAAACAAAAACGAAAAATTCAAATTTTCTTTTTGAAAATTGACAGGTTCATCATATAATTTGATATGATCGAAAACCCATAAGAAAATAAATTGTAAAACATTTTACAACTTTTACAGTAACTACAAGGCACAAAAAACGAATTTATTCGATTTTTTGGAGCATATATGAGTCATATAAGTGTACGTACTCGCTCTGCAGCCTGCAACAAAATGGTCTCAGAATCTCCTTAGAAGATGCCGAGATTCCACTCAGTCACAGCTGCCTTCGTAAATCATGAAGGGTAAAAACACACCTGAATACACCCGCGTAGCTGCGCAAAGACCTGAATGGCGAAGGTAGCTGGCAGGGATCGCATATTCAAGATACAATCCTACGGATCAATGCTTCTAGGGTTCGGTTTTGACATTTAATGTCTCTTGAAGTGGAGGATTGCGAGGACCGCCAGGAATTTACTCGGATTAGCAATAAAATCCGCAGCCGCTTACAGAGATCCACATTACTTGCTCGAAACGACGTTTTCTCTGACCGACCATTCGCTTTAATGACTTTAAACGCCCTGCTATAATTAAACTATTGTTGTCTCAAGAACAGACTTCATTCTTTAATAATGTTCCAGTACTTCCACACTGTGTGTAGTCGCGTTTCCACGTTAATACCCAAACGAGTCAGCGCATGCTTTGATGAAGCGAATCCCTGCTTGCTTAAACGAACGAACTCGGCGATAAGAAAATGAATTCTATATTGTGTTTAAAATTGTTGGCAGAAAAAATAAGATAGACTAGAAATGACGGGAATATATGATTTTTAGAGGAAATTACTTCTAATAAAATTGTGCTAAAACTTTTGATGAACCTTGAAACCGAGCTCATTTTAAAAGCATTTTTTAACATACAGCAAATGCATCCGTCTTTCGATCATTTCCTGTGTCAAGTAGGCTTATGCCCTGAAATCAGGAAAAAGAAAAACATCAAACTTGTTAGGGATGAAAAAGTATGTGATGCATGATAGGGACATGGCTTGACGCTGCAAAAAATGAAGATGTGTGACGATCAGATATACATAGTGAGCGAGTTGTGAGGTCGGGCAGAGAGCCGAGTATTGGTTGGCTTGGGCCTACGGAGAAAATGAGCGATGAGAGTTTTATTAGGCGAGTGATGAAATTGACGAGAAGGCAGATCGAGATAGGTCAAGTTATATGAAGATGGATGCCGTGAGTCGAGGGCAGGATAAGAAAAATATATCTGAAGAGAATGCGCTAGAAACAGAAGACGAGCCGAAGAATGTTCATCGGTTACAAATTTTTCTGTTGTTACACTGATTTAGGCATTGTTTTCCAACTTACCTTTCGTCTCAAGTTGTAAAGTTTAAGAGGAATTCTCCCGACTACGACACACGTAACTATGTCGGTGAGAGCAGGCGCGAGTTCCAGCTGAGGACTAACAAAATATCTGACCCAACAGAAGCTGAGCTCATAGAGTGTGAGTTGTCATTTTTATGATTGCGTGATACCGTCAGCTTTTTCTCCTCAAAATATTGGACATAATACTGTGGTGCATTATCTAATTTTAAATGGTTGAATGGAAAGGCACATTTTCTGGAGAATTGGAATTTTTGAGCAACTCCGGTAAACGGATGAGTTGCCCGACTATGCTGTCGACTGCGTCAGTAGGCCCCACAGCAGCGTCAGCCCTCAGCTGGTCTAGTGAGGTGAAGAGATTTCGACGCCCGAAGGTGACCGTCACGTCCAGAGCCACGCATAAGTTGTCTCAACCCTGAGCAAAATCTCCCGCACCTAAAAATGCAAACGAACATTCATTCGCTGTTCTCGCAATATCAAAGAAAATTTGAACAGATTCCTTTTCTACTTAAATTAGTAAGAAATAATTTTTCCCTGTATTTGTAGATATCCATTGCAAATTAAGACCGTCATGTATTGCTCTACATTCGTACACCACCTGGTTTCTTAGCTGCCTACTTTTACATTGCAACTCTTATTTATTTATCGGATCTAAATGATAAAGAATGAATCTTCAGAACATAGTTTCCACATGTTTATAGTACGGGTGAAATTCAATAAAATTTAAAATATATTGGGTTTCCGCTTTATGCAATTCCTTCACCAGTATTTTCTGAAATGAATGAAAATAAAGAAAATCTAATTTACCAGCTCCAAATATTACAATTCAATAAAAATAAAAGGAAATGTACACAAAAGGAAACACGTCAAAGTCTAAAGTCTAAAATCAAAGCCTAGTTTGGCTTTGACTTTATGAAATGAATATGCAGTAGCAAAGTAACATTTTAATAATTTCGTTATTCAAAGAAATGCTCGTGGAAAATTTGACCTGCACTTTCGTTTGTACTTCACTTACATGGCAAGAACACCAATCCTTAAGGAGATCATAATAGAAACGTCTGAAACCGTCTCGCAACTTTATTCCATAGGCAACAGCATTTGCATACCTTCTGAGAGACATAGCCCGGGCCCTAAGCGGTTCTTACAATGCCAAACATAACTTCCCAGTCGAACTTTTTCGCCGTCTCAACTAAATAAAGCAGTTGAAGATGTTACTTGGGCATGAAAAATAAAAGATCAATATACATGCTCCATCGAAAAAGTTAGACTTGGTTGGTGTTCGACTGCGGTTCAACCGAGCTGGTGCTGAGGCGCGTGTCGAGGCAGGAGGCCGGCCTGCCGTGCAGGGAGGCAGTTTGTTTATGGACGCTCTCGCGTCAAGATGTAATATCAAGATTACTCAAGTATGTTTGTTTTACAGCGTGCCCACGTGTGTTGCACGACTCCTTCGAAAAATTCTCAACTAATTTATTTATTACCTTGGCAATTTCATTTTCCTCGATGTGAAGAATTTATTCATTTAGTTGTTGGCTCTTTTAACCGTCGCGTTGTGAACGTTATGGGCTGTATTTTGTATTTTTTATCACAAGTCCAATAATTTTGAACCCTGTCCATCGCGATTTTAAAAGTGAGAAGCACGAGAGCTCTGGCAGTCATTAAGTCCTTAAGCACTCACCTTGAGAACAAATTCAGTAAAGATGAATTATGAAATCATACTTCAAAACCTGTTCAGGCGCCGAACACAGGATGAGGTCTTTCCAGATTTTTTATTCGATTCTGTTTTCCTCAAGCTCCACATTGTCTGCAGGCTAGATAGCATGAAATCACTTTGTACTACCTGGGTGTCCGACTGCATCAAACTGATGAAAGATGAAAATAATCACAAATTAAAAACTGCAAAACATTCAATTAAACACAAAAAAAACAGGATCGTACAATTCAGTATTTCATCCTACATTCTGAAAGCACCACAAATAAGTTTTGAGAGTAAAATTAAAGTGTATCAAAAAATTATGTGAGCATTCTTACGAAAGAAACAATGTCTACTTAGAATGTCAGTACAACGTCCACTTTCGCCGCCCGTGAAGTAATGAATGTTCAACTTGCTACTAACATTAACTTCTGTACTGTTCAATTTGAAATTGATAGAAATTGCCTTACATTAAGGCACACATTCGTGTATTATGTATTTATGTATACATACCCGTATATACGTCACGTACGGCGCCCATTAAAATCATGGATACGCTACCAGTCAATCAGGGCCATGTACGAGTGTACTCGTATATATAAATAGCATGAGCTGTGAAGCGCGTCGTACTTGAGGAGTACGGCGTGGAGTTTCATGCTGACGCCATGGCTCGGAATTTTATGGTGATGCCATGATTCAGAATTTCATGGTGACTCCATGGCTCGGAATTTTAGGGTGACTCCATGGCTCGGAATTTCATGGTAACGCCATGGCTCGGAATTTTATGGTGACGCCATGGCTCGGAATTTCATGGTGACTCCATGGCTCGGAATTTCATGGTGACGCCATGGCTCGAAGCGCAGGACTCTTCACGCTAATGTGCCGGGCAGTACAGCAGGTCTCCGCGGTTGTCCTCACTCAGAATTGATATTCCGAGAACAAAACTAGCCGCTCGGACTCACGTCTCTTGCTCACTTCACTGCACCTATTGTGTGGAAATTTGTAATCCGGCAACCCTATGAAATTAATAAGAGATGCTTTCATGTCTGCCAAACCAGGAAAATATAATGCGAACCCAAAATGAAACGTACGTTTAAATCTGTGTTGCAGTATTAGACGTGTTGCATATGCATTACCTTGAGCTGTTTTCATTTCCTTTGAGTATACTTACTGATAGCGTTTAAGCAAGTATATATTAGTGATTACTTTATTATATTTTTGCGAGCCTGCAGGTTTAGGCAGTATGTAATCTTTTTACATTTTAGAACTTTAGTGTCACATGAATGCCGGCGTGGTGAGACCAATTGCGCTGTGCCATCCATTACAGCGGGCGAGCTTTCTTTGTTTCTGTCGCGTAACTTCACAAGCTCTGAGCTGAAGATGCTGTTGGAGAAAATTTGTTCGTTGAAGGGGACCGTACTTTGAAAATGGTCCAAAAAGTGGGATTTGAGGTTTTATAGTGGAATTGGCTCCTTGGGTGGGGGCGGACCTCTGATAGAAAAATGAGAGTACTGGGTGCACAGGAACCCCCCCAAAGGAATGGGGGGAGGGTCCATAAATATTCAAAGTTGAGCAATGACGATGAAATTTGGTTAGCATATGTGAAATGAAAGAAGAATAACTTTTTACTCCATAAAGTTTTCCCGTTTTTTTAGTCGTACTGCCCCCAGGGGGGGGGGTGAAGATGATATTAAAAAATATTTTTTTCCCGTTTTCACGTTTTCTATCAAGAAAACGGGAAAAGTGTCATCAACAAATTAGGTTTTATTTTTTATTCTACATCTACTGTGCAAATTTCGGGCAAAATTTCTCGCCCACTTTGCTACTTTCATTTTCACACTATCTTCACTCTCTCTTCTATGTCACTTCATTCCCTCTTCATTCTTAAGTTACTGTTTCTATGTGCATGAGATCGTNAAGTGTCATGAACAAATTAGGTTTCATTTTATGTTCTTCATCTGTTGCGCAAATTTCGGGCAAATTGGATGATAAATGAAAATAATGCAATTCAAATAATTGAAATAAGTATATTTTTACTACGGCTACTGATTTTGTGCTCGCAATATTTGTAGAAACATCTAATGTTCGTGCTCAGCGATTCGTATTAAGAGATAATTGAACCTAAATGGCTTATTCTCAGAAAAAATAAAATCTTATTAATACGAAAAATCATGAGGATAAATGATACAAAGTGAATTCCCCAAGTACTTTTGTACGAGAGTAAGGAACTCGATCTTAAATCATCTGGTTGAAGTCGTTTTGAACGATTTCGATATTTGCGATATGTCAGCTCTATAACAGTGTTGAGCCAAATATTTTCCTCTGAGAATAAAACTCATCAACAGAGAGCGTGTGCACAATCAGGTAAAATATTAATCTTCCTGACCTAGGTAAACGGCAGGTCTTTCAAATTTTAATTCCTCTAGAATTGGTGCTCCTCGAATTCTTTTCATCATATAAATACTTGAAAAAATGTTTATTTCAAATGGCGTGACCTTCATATCATAGCAACGCGCACGCACCATGATCGTTCTTTTTCGTGAATACTTTTTTCGGATTATAGCGCGCACGCGCATGCAGGAATATGCAGACATGATTTTATTTGTTTCTAATTTTGAAACTAGTGCATCCTGGCAGAAATTTAATTGCCGGGTATAGAGCATTATCAACTTGTATGGATCATTAATGAGTTCAATAATGATGAAGATAGACTAAACCATGGTTGTACGGTAACAAACAGTTCACAGAACAGAACGATTTTCCAAGTATTTCGATGCAACATCAGTAGGCACGATGGTTCTCGCTGCAAATTCATCAATAGTCTCGGCTTCAAGGCCTTGACGGTCTGCGCATGAATGTTTCAGTCCAGATCCTTGTGGAAGAATGTAACATTTTTTATTATTTTTGAATGAATGTGCTCCATAGAAGGGACTTTTAATGTGAGTCCATGGTTGGGAATACCAAAGTGATTTCATGGCGTGGAATTACGTGGTGATTCCATGGCTCGGAATAGACAAAACGCAATCTTGCACAGATGGTCTGTTGGTTATTGAGAAAGCTACTATGTTCTGATACGTATCTACCACTAAAAAGCATAACACTGTTTAACGTCTATGTCTATATCTAAGCCGATGTTTGTGTCGATGTTTATGTCGATGTCTATTTCCAGGAAGACAGTATGGAATTTTAACGTGACTTGCCCATCACATTATAAGGCTTTCTTGAGATAGGCTCTCCTAATTTGATTTCTACTGCACTTCACGCGTAACAAATTAGTAAAGAGATGACATTTTTTATGTTTATTCAGAAACCCCTAGATGGAATCTGACGAAAAATTTATGGGATAATTGTAATAAATATATGGATGAGCAGAGCAATATAATCGTAAAGTTCCATGCATGTTCTCAAAAATCGCATCTACACAGCAAGGGGGCGACACAAAAAAGTTTTTTTTTTAAATACTTATAACTTAGTCACTAATATCCGTAGAAACATCTGTATGGCCTCATTTTTACTGCCATTCAATGTTCTTTCATCAAGTCGAACCATTCAGCATTTATAGGAATACTTCACGAACAGATGAACGATAAGTGAAAGTCATTTTTTGTAAGTAAGCTCACCTTTTGGATAACTATTCTTTTTTAGACGTACGGCTCAATTCTTTTTCGCAAACTGAATGAAGAATATCAACACGAGATATTATTTTAGAGTCAATGAGGTTTCACTTCATTAACCCACAATAGAAATTAAATTCATGGTTTCAAATTTAAAGTTAAAATTACATGCAAACCAAAGCAAATATTTCGATAGCGTATGACGCAAGTCAAGAAAAAGGTGAAGTCTTATGCTTTAATATTTTTAATTATATTCTTTCGCGTTAAGTAAACAGAATGTGTGAATATGAACAAAGCACAGGTGAATAACGATAAAAGTACCGATAATTTAAAAGGAAATATACTTCAATGACAGAAAAAGCCTCATGTATTTCACGTGCGTGTCGTCTGAGAAAGATATTTGAAATTACAAATTGACAGAAGGCAGTTCAACAACGATTATCTGGATGTACTGTAACTTAAGGAGCCCAATCGGCGCGAAAGTATAGCCAACGCAAATATTGCACGCCCTGTAGCTGAACAGCAAGCAACTGCCAATGACGAATTTCAAGGACGCGCATCGCTTCCATGCAAGCGATGGCGGGCTCAATTAAATTACGACGAAGTAAGGGCTTTTTGAAGTCCCCGATGAGTCCATGCTTGGAATTAGGCGCTGGTTAGAATAAGACTAATGAGATGGCGCGGTATGACGAGCAGTTCAGAACTCCGTGACACGCAGCTCGTTACTCATACGCCCGTGACGCAGGCCAACTAATTTATTGGTGGACGTTTCGTGCAGGCGGGTCGTATGTAAGAGAAAAACCTACACAGCTTTTGGTGCCGAATAAAATAATCGTAAGTCTGCGGGCTCGGCAAGAAGACGAGCCCAACGAAGAGGAGTAGAGCGTTCTGCCGTCTCATCTTCTGCGCGAGAAAATGGAATGGAGATTGCCTCTTAGGCTGAGCTATAACATAGCTCTCCCATTGATTGTTCTGTCGTGCGGACAGCAGGATTCGCCTCCACAATATGAGGAAATTTGAATCACTCAGAATACATGAAAGCTCGGTCATTTCTGGAATACTATTACTCAATCACATTTTCTTCGACGGGTACCCTGAATTTTCACTTTAAGTCAGTGAGTGGATTTTTAGTCACTGATTTAGTTAAAGGCAAATATTTTCATCGAAAAACATTCAAAAGGTAGAGTTGTTGAGATAAGGATTATTTAAAGCACAGAATTTTCTATACTGCGTCAAGATTAGAATTGAAGCCTAAAGCGAAATCTTATTTTCAGTGTTGAACAGTATGATGGTAAAGCAAATCTCAAGTATTGACTAGTGAAAGGATAACTTTAAATATTTCAAGCATAAATGAATGTCATGACCAGCCAATCGTAAACAATACTTGTGTTACAAGAATGTTGTGGGTTGTAAACATATGACTACTTACCTCAGAGTCACAAGCAGGAGTCTAATGTGGACTCGGATAATTTTAACTGCATCATAACTTGTAATTTTGATTAAATTTTCGTTTCTTTAACGTCTTATTTTCCTCACTAAATTATTTTCGTAATTTTTATAAGCATAGGAAATGATTACGTATAAAGCAATCGTTATTGCTAAATAAAATTACTATCACAAATATTTCTTAAAAATTGGATGGCTGCGTTCCATCATCTGAGACTACGGTTGTTCGTGCAGCGCAAGCACCGCCTGACTGCGTCAGCCATGCCTTGTGAGGGCGGTCGGTTCTGCACCTGTTTTGGTGGCACCCAGCTGGACTGAGGGAGTCCTGCACATATGTGGCGTGATGGTACTCGCTTGTATCATACTTCAAGAACCCTGTTTGGAAATTGAGTAATTAGCGGTGTGGTTTCTCACAAAAACCTACCAGGAATGAAAATTAATTATCTGGTTTCGTATTGTAAGAACCTTTGTCCCGCTGAACAATTTTGTGAAGAGTTTAATTTTGTGCCAAGGCAGAGTGTAAAGAAGTCGTCAGGCACGTTTTATAATGTAAGCTAGCTGCTTGCCTGTTTAGGTCCTAGTGAGGGTCGGCTGAGGGAACAGTGTAATCGAAGAATAAACGTTAAATTCCACTATGTAAAATTTTCATTCTATGAATCCAGTTCCGGTACAAAAAGAAAATTTCTACTCGGTCGTCCGTCGACGTAACGTTGAGTTTACAACTTGAAAAATTGATTCTTTTCCAGCCCAAAATTCAACGAGACACAAAACCCTTAACAGTTTAAACCCCTTGAGCTCGCTATAATGCACCTTATCTTTCCGCCCCAGCAGCAAAGCTCAGGAAAAAAACTCATTACTAATCTGTCGAAAAGTGCTGGCGAATACACGAGCTTCGAGAAGAAGTTCCTCAGCTCAAGAGTGCCGCTAACGAAAAGAAAAGAGACATCAGTGCGGTGATGTTGGCGATAGCGGACGAGTTATGGATCCCCCATGATTGCTTTGTAATAGAAACTCTTCCGCGGCTTGCCCCACTGCTAGGTCCGGCCGGCATGCAGTCCGTACGACCACAAACTTTTCCATCTCGTGCTTTCTTTATAGAATATACTTTAAGCTTTTCCACTTTCAGTACAACATTTCATTCTGCTATTCTAATGCACGGGCACCAAGTGTTTCCAATGAAATTGGGTGAATTTGAGTTCGTGGGAAAATTTTCGAACTTTCCGGTTTAGTGGGTGTGCTTCAGGTACCTTTCAAAATACTTTTGCCGTTTGTGTTAAGAATATCACGTTGAAAATCAGTGCGTATTCTCAATAAAATGAGATCATTTAAAAAATAGCATAGTTTTGAATTGTGCGCACGTATAGTTTGTATTTTATTGACGAGTAACTTTCACTCGCTAACCCAAAAAAGTCATTATTACAAGTCTGAAATATAATTACATATAATTATACATAATTGCTGCTGCAGGTAAAATGACCTTAACAAAATTACGAGAAGAAGTAGATGATGTAAACTCTAGCATGACATCAGTAGAATCACAGCAGTACACAAAATACTGTGGCAGTTCTTAAAAGTCAAACGAGCCATGGCAGCAGCACTCGCATCGGAATTATGGGCCGAAGCCACACATTAGAGGAACTGCTAACATCCTGTGTATTGCGTGCAGCAAAATTAACCTTTGCCCAGTGATGAGATTTGAATGTGAGACACAAACATGTAGCCAGTCACAAGCACTCCTATTAAAGCAAGCAATGCAAACAACTCCCAGAAAATAAGAAATTTTTATGTTTTGTTCGTTTTACCATGAAAACATCCTCTACCACCAGATGTGCTTGATTTTAGGATTATGGTGCAAGAACGAAAGCGCACTATGAGCTGATTGAACCCAGAAAATGACTGTTATTTTTCTTTGAGGAAAAAACGGATATAATTTGCTTCGAGCATTAACTAGTATCTAAATGTTTACACTGATTCATTTTTCCTAATCGAATGGGTTCAATTTTTCAGTTTCAATTCATTTCCTTCTGTTCTCTCGCGCTATTCGGATTTTCTGTCCAGTCATTCCCACTGAGTAATTGATTTTTCAGAGGAGATTTTTAAAAATCCGTGAATTAATAAAACGTTCTTCATCCCAATGATAATTCTTTGTCATTCTCATCTTAAAATTTTTTCATTCTTCTTCAACTACTTAATTTTCTTCTTTTCTTCATATCCTCTAACAATGACGCAATCTGACGATTTAGACTTACTTTTCGATTCATTTCCTTTTCTTCAGTAGTATTCGTCACCATTCTTCAATTGATAATTTTTATTTATATTCTTTTCCTAAAAATCACTGTATTTAAGAAGAAAAAGTTGACTCGGAATAGTCGTTCAAACTCATCAAAATTATTTGCTCATTTATTTTTAATTTCATTTAAAAAATTTATGTTGTATTTATTCGTTTAACTCTGTTTGCCTCTTGCTTTGTTTCTTGTTATCTAACTGCAGGTCTGAAATCCTTGCGACCCTTATGGACGGCTAGGATTGGCCTCCCAGTTCCGGCCACTCCCCCGCCGCCTCCCACGGCTCTGCGGGTGCCCTGTACTAAACCTTCACAAATTATCATCTTGACCAAGGCAATTAACTCCTAGACAAGCTGGCCGCCACTTACGAGTAGTGCTTGATTTGCCTCGTATTTTGCTCAATGACGTTCAATGTTTTTCTAATGGAGGTGCCTGCACGCCTTTCATAATTTAAAGCTATAATATAACAGAGTTGGGTCTTTACCACACGACTGTAATTTATGATTATTACTCAGGATGTTAGACTAGTGTTTTTACGTTTGGGCTCTAATGCTTCTGTATTAATGCGCAGCTTGGTTTTAATGAATATCCTAAGTTTTCACACTAATTCCTACTCAAATATACCGAAATGTATTTGATACACGTTTGTTTTTGCGTTTACGTTTCTTCAACTTTAACATTGTCATAACTGCATCGTCCAGAAGCAAATTCCAATTTTTCGATAGTCACAAATGCGAACACTAGTAGAGCGTGAGGGTTCATTTCGGATTCTCCAGGGAAGGTTTATATCAGTATTAACGTTAGTATAACGCTAACATAATACCAACGTTCAGATGAAGATACGATACGTTAAGAGTTGTCACTAGTATACTTTTAAAGGTAATTTGAATGTTTTAATCTGCATTTAGTAAATCGATGAATAGGATGAATGTTACAAAGACGAGATATTGCTGGAGTTCTATCAGCAAAGTACAAACCGATGCACTTACAAACACTTGTGTCTGTTCTTTATCCTCTAATTATGGGAATCTCTTTTGCACAACTCCATTAGCTGTTTTTTAGCGCGAAAACTCCAAGCAGATCAAGAATTTATATTTCCGTAACTCTGACCGCCACGCATGACAAATCCAAAGGAACAAAACAGGTACTGTAAGCCCCCTCACTGGCCGGTGCAGCAGAATGGGGCTTACTGCCGTAGAGGGCTGGCATGGCTTGTGTCTTCTATAATTGTGTGCGCATGATGCGTGTGCACAAATAGTATTTCATTTTCATTGAGGCAATGAAGACTTTCAGGGACACCATACGAGAGCTTCAAAATTAAAAGGAATTGTGGTAACATAGTTCAACCATTACTCTATATGAAACGTCAACAACGCTATAGTAAATTTTAAAAATTTCCAGACATGATACGAACTCATATACGAACATCTTAATAGAGTTGTGATTGTAAGAACCCTATCAGATTATACAGAAATAAAAATACTGTAACACTGTTAAAAACAAAACCTTCTATGGTACCCTACTACACTTACAAAGCTGGTCATCAAATTATTAATAGTAATAACTACAGAGTCAATCGTACATAAATAGATTCGAAAGGCCTTCCCAACTTTTTCGCAAACTAGGCTAACATCAAATAATAGACGAGTAAAGTGGCTTCTTACAAATTCTAAGGCCTTCGTTCTGGTTATTCGAGCTTGACATTTATGCATTGGAAAGATTCAGGTGCAATTGTTTATATTCGTTAGTTTGTATCTAGGACTACCTCATAAAGAGTACTGTAAAATTTAAAACTGTTACTGAACAAAAATTGATAGTTTGTGTTTGTATTTATGCTTACTTGGTTGCTCGCTAGCGACGAAAGCAAGTTCTTTCAGTAATAACATTGAGTACAAAGTTAATGCTTAACGAGACGTTACATACCGTACATAAACTAAAACACACAAATGTACTCTTTCCATGAAACATGCTTGTTCCCAAATCCACCGTAACGCAATAATTCAAACAAAATCACTTTTCACTCGAAATGAATTATGACTCTCACATTTCTGGTTTACAGCACGACTATAACGTAAGTCGAGCCGTAGCCCTTGTATGTCGAGGTCATTGTACACACCGTGGAGAGTGAGGTTCCCCATCACTCTACATGACACCACGACACAGAGCGGCTTCTCTATTCCATGAGCTGGATACGAGGTCAATCGCCACAGCAGTCCTTTTGAGTGCTTTTGAAAGATTGGGCGCTATAGGCTCTAAACAACGAGAACGATGTGCTCATTATTACAAGGGCAGTTTGCTTTCACGTAGATGGTCACCTCTGATTGAAGGTGTGGACAGCTCTGCTGGACTGGCTCGCGCAGCACTCGTGATGCATTCAACGCTTTCTAGGGACCGATTTCAGCGCTTTGAAGCGGAGCTTTTGTGACCATCGGCAGGGAAATAAAGAGCTCTGACTGCACGCTTTACCAGTATAGTATAATAGCGTAATTGATTCCTCTCTGTAGCTTCTGAAGTAGTGTTCAGCGTCGAGACCAGGATCAGGGTTCGTAAGTGTAGCCGATTGAAATGTTTTGTACGCGATCTTTTTCAGCTGATTTATTTTTAAAGGTTTCCTAAAATATGTTGTGATATGCGTCTACATATACTGTATTTGTCTAGTGTATGGGTTCCAAACAAAATTCCATACTATGACACTTTATATCTGTCTGTGAACCCAAGAAAATACTCATATTTGGCTAAGCAAAAGAAACAATTTAATTTTCAGTGCATTTGATACACATCATACGTTTCACTGTCGATTGTCTTGTCTATACCATAGTATAACATACGCTCATTGATCATAGCGCTACTCAGAATTATGTAACTTAAAGCAAAAAATTGCAATACGGTATGATTCGCGTAATTGTAGGTATTGTCATTTTGCACCCTCTAAAAATAAAGATAACTTGTGTTCATCGAACAGGGAAAATTGTGAATCAACCCTTAAAACAAATCCGCATTGTTAGTATTTAATCCACACAAATATGTCAAACCATACAAGTGAGCCAAATTCATTTTGATTTTATGTGTTAAAATGTTTCAAAATGTCCACATACCAACCCCTTAGCATTCCCCAATTTCTGTTTTGAGATGAAGTACTTCTTTGAGAACGTGTTCAAGATCGTACGCAGACGGTGAGGTACGTCTGGGCTTCTTAAGAGTTGAACAAGATATTTCTAGCAACAAATTATCCCGCCTAGTGATGGTAAACCTTTTAATGAGCTACTGAAGTTCAAGTACTACAATTTATTCAAGTACATCAATGCTCAGTAACTGACGTTTCTAATGATTGTGTACTCTGGGCAATCCAGGTACGTGGCTTGTTTTCTGTATCACATTGTTTATAAGCAAAATCTGCACGGCTTTTGACGATTTTTTGTGAGTCTCAACTCCTGCAGAATAATTAGGTCTATCAAAGTCACTGAAAGTAAAAATCCAGAACGAATTGACAAAAATTTTCAATTTACTGATAAATAATTAGGAACTAATTATGTCTTGGTAGACCAGACACGGTTCAAGTTTACTCGCATGAAAAAAATACAAACGTATAAGAAAATTTTTGCTCACAAATCCCACCGACTCTTTCACGTGTCTAATTAAACAATTCGATTACAGTAGCTCTATGTTGCATCCCTGCCTTGATTAATGCGATCGCAGTCACTTCGGTAACAGCGTATAGTATGGGTTGAAATTATCCTGCATGAATGTTGAGATGCACCGTATTCATATTTATATTTTTAAAGTCGACTTTAAAAGTACTTCAATATTTCCTTCCATGGTACTTAAGTTTAATACCAGGCCTAACGGGAATTTAATAGTCTATGGTAATACACAGAGAGTCTGCGCCTATCAACCTCTCCAGGAACTTGAAAACGATCGAACTCAACCCCTCATTAAAACGCGGTCATTTATTTTCCCTCAAGGTTACAACACTCGTTTCCTAATTTCTAACAATGGCACGTTCATTTAACTCTTCCTTAACAATAACCATTATCAACAAAATTTCAGTTCCTAACCATGAGCCACCCGCCAATATGCAGTTAATTTTTTGTGAATACTCATTCTTCACACTACAGACTGAAGTACTACGAGACGTCTATTCTGAGGTGGGCAGCGCTACTTTGAAATGTAGCGGCCGCTACATTTCAAAGTAGCGCTGCCCAGCTCTGCGTCTATTAGAAGTGAAATTTGACGAGGAAAAGAAGCTAGTAGTTCTTGTGACATGTCTTGAGTACAATGAAATCATTCGGTACCAAATACACACCACCTTTCGTCTGATCTTCCTCACCAGCCTTTGTGACAAAAGCAGACCAGGAAAATTATCTAGCTCGACAGCCCCGGTGTTATCTCAGGGTTTAGTTACTTAAGAACACATGCCAGGCAACGAGCGATAATCGTTGCTCATCTTATGAAGGCCTTGCTATAAAAAAAATTTGAACAAATTTCAGCCAGTTTTGAAAAAAAATTAAGTTATTGGTTATATTGACTGCATGTCGAGCGTAAGTATAGAGAAAAACTTCTTTCGCTTGCGGTAGATTTTTTTAGCAGAATCCGCTCTGTAAATGCAGTTCTGCAACTCTTTTTCAATGTAAAAGTGCGTCATCGTGGATAGGACGGAGATACATACAAACAAGACTCTGATTTTATATCATTCCCCTCAAAGAACAATGAAATGTTATGTCTGGTGCGGCCGAAAGCACAGTGGAAATACGCAATGTTTTGATCATTGCACTTTACTTATATCACAACACAGCTCAAATTTACAGTTTATGTAGACCAAGGGAGCTCCTAATTCTGATCCCCTACCTGGACTGGCGAGCTTCAGGTCCCCACCATTCGACACCGTAAAGCAGTAACGCGATGCGCCGAGCTGCGTCGCGCATGCGCATCACGCACCCCAGCGACGGCCCTTCACGCCCCGCTGGCGGGTCAAGAATGCGCAGCTTCTGCAGACGCGGTAGCACGTGGGAGAAATCCCACGAGTTGGGAATGTGACCTTCTCATTAAAACGAAGACGAGTTGAGAATTCGGACGGACGACTCTCGTAACAATTCGTTTGAGGACAGTGAGGGCAGAAATGCGGATTGCCGAGGGCTTTTAGGGTCAAGTGCGAGATTCTCCAGTTTTGGGTCAAGTATGATATCTGTGGTCATTCGTTACTAAATAATGAGAGGAAAAGTAACATTTATGCACTTGTTAAGAGATAGCTAAATCATTATTTATATAAATCTGAATTTAAAATACCCTATTAGCTCTTCATATATTCATTTTGAAGGTTATTTTCCCCTATTTGTGATGGAATTATCTCACAACAACAATGCAACATCGTGTGTAAAGAACTTGTAAAGTGACATGCAACTGAAGAGTGAGGCCTAAAACTACTTAATAAATACCTATTTTACTAACGAAATTACCTCGATCTCACAAGTGCTCGCCTTCTCTAATCTAAAATTTGGCGGAGCACAATTCTCTCACCTGTCACAACGAGAGCACACCGCTCATCTTATCCTCCAGCCCCAGTCTAATCTAGAACCTAACCTCGTTACGAGAGGCAGGACGGGGCTAGTGCTGGTCCATTGACGTGCCCACACGGAGCTGTTGACGTGCGGTGAGTTGGGCGAGTCATGGCCTCCCAGCGTCCAGACGATGGGCATGCTGACGTATGGAGGCAGCACGGGATTGGGCCGTCATCCAATATTGTTTCAGTGTTTTTCTCTGCTCCATCTCAAGCTACGAGCGAGCAGAGCGTTGCAGAAACCTATCAAGTGTTTTAGTCCAATCTAGGTTTATGGCCTTCTGGCTTCTAAAACGCAGGTTTAATTTTCATGAAGTTCCGTCAAATCTTCACTTGAGCAAGCTCTCCATCAGTAAATATGGCTGTTTATCCCGTCTTTTTGGCTTTAAACAGCCCAATATCCTAGTCAGTTCAAAGGAAGCATTAAATTCGAAGTAGCAGCAAAAATTTTGTTTCAACGCTAATTACTATCGGACAATATAGGCATCGATTGTTAACTTTGCTCTCTTTTCTACTGAATCCTAAATGGAGGGCAAAGTTAGCAGAGTGAGTGTCCGACACTGTCTTCAGACACTAAATGATCGTGTGTAGGACCCTTAAGCGTAAGGATATAGGAGCTCTGCTTCTAAGACACTTGAACGTATCGCTAAATGACCGAAATTCTTGAATGAGGACAACTACTGAACATTCTAAGCATCTGGATTTTTAATTTCTATTTGAGAGTGGAATTTCAATTCAACTTGAGGATTTTGTACAAGTCTGAGTTGAATGTACTCGCAATAGAATATCAAATTCATTTTATTTTTTCATTGCATTCAAAGTATGTGTGTTATTTTGAAAAGAATTACCACTGCACTTTGTACTTGCGCTGTTGAAGTGCAAAATACTTTTCTTACGACGCCATTATTCGTTGATGGCAATTGGGTGCTCGAAATGCTCGATTGTCTCGCACCAAACTTAGAACCAGCACACTGTCGCACAGTGCGGGACGTGCCTCACTAACGCATCCCAGTCTCACTCGAAATAATTCCACAGTTTTATTGAAGCGCTCACAGCGAGGACAGCATACAGCCCCAGGCCGGCCCAGCTGCAGGGACAGGGGCGCTGCTTCTGTCACAGCGGCGGCGACCCGCGGAAAATAAATCGGCGACGAACCGCATCCTGTGGGGCGGACGCCAGGACAGGCGGGGCACACGAGGTTAACTCGGGCCTTGTTAAGTCGGTCCAAGGCTCGTTAGCCTCGGCCTCTGAGTGACAGAGTGGGCAGAGTAAGTTCTGCTTTGATTGTCCCACTTTTGACCCCCTTTTGTTTGGTGGGAGTCTGGGCAAACTCTCACTGATTATTTCTTGCATTTGATAGTTCAAATTACTGGTATTTCATGACTTTGTGATGTGATCTGGTAGCTGCATCCTTCACTAAACAAAGCGTGGTTAAGTCTCTCACTTTCTCCCCTGCTTCTCAAGGATAAAAATTCACCGTAAATGTTTCCTTCACATCAAGCACATTATGATATTTATCAAATATTTCTACTTTTTGTGCTGTAATTAGACTCTTAACAAATGTAACCGACTATTTTGAGCTCATTTGAACATGAATTATTAGCAGAGATAAAAATTAAATCTGCTTTAAAAATCTTACTAATTATAAATACGTTTACATGATGATCAATAGAATTATACAATTATCTGATCTATTATGAAAACACGCCAGGTTTACATGCTTGTTAGTTTTGTGTCACCATTTATTGACACACTGAAGGAATTAGGTAGGAGAATATTCTCGGGTCCGTATTCCTGAACTGAACAGCGAGTCTACGTCAGAGAAGGCAGCCGTATCAGTGATCCACAGAAAATTTCAATATTTCACGTGAGATTTTCTTCAATTTTGACGGCATAGGAACACTAGTGTATTCATAGCACCCGAAAACGTACTTAGTTACGTTTCTCACATTTCACTTGACCAGTTGACCTTAACCTGACTCACGTCGATGTCAAATCTGGTAACCAACGATGAACTGCAACTTTGGCCGTAAATGTTTGACACTTGTACAAAAGCCAATTTTCAGGGCCGCATTAAGCAACCTCATGCGGAGTGCTCTTGATTGGGCCTTCGACTCAATAATGCTTACTAATGCCCAACGCCAAGGTGGGACGCCTACGCCGGACATGCACTAATATCATACCTACGGTGGACATATATGCCTTAGTATCCTGCCTACATAATATTTTTAATTTGCTGACGGAGTCAATCTGATTCCAAAATGGCGTATGCTGTGCTACGGTGCCTCAGAGTTCAGTTGACGAACTTTGGCACCCTGACAATCTCATTTATGCCACTACCAGTAGGCGCGCTCCGTTGAAATGGCGGGACAAATGTTAAATTCTTAAGATGCCCTCTTATTTTCGGTAACCCTGACAAGAAATAATGTTATTCTCAGTATCACTGACAGTCTTATGTGACAGTCTCGCTATTAGTTCAGGAATACAGACCCGAAAATTTTTGCCCAAGTCCTTAAGAGCGTGACAGAGTGATGGACCAACCAAGCAAGAAGCAACTGCGTATTAGAATATATTGGAATATACTAATACACAGTCGTTGCTCTCTTGCTCGCTTGGTTCAAAACACACTCCTCACATAATTATGCGTTACTCCGTATCGTGAATGAGGGAATACCGGGTCAAAATTTACAAACCGTTGTCAATTAACCTAAGAAACTTAGCGCTAAAAAGCAATCGGGTGAAAAGAGGGGCTGATTCTTGCCCAGCATGATTTTAATCGTTTGTAATAACGGTAGTTTTTCCAGCTGACCCAAGCTATGGAAGCGAGTAAGATATCGCATCGTCATAAATGAATCTAGTCGAAAGAAGTCAAAGGCTTCATTTGATACAATACGATATAACAGCTCGTTGGTTAACATTGTTTATGTAAGAGTTCATGATTTCAAAGGAAACGCTGAGGGACATTTGAGACCAAGTATATGCGTCACTGAAAAAAATATCTTTCAATTCAAAAATAAATATAGTAAGTCTAGTCGTTTTTAAAGGAAGCGTATGCTAGTAAGGAATAAACAGTGTGAATCATTCGCTACCACCCTGTACTGTATTACTTATTTTTTGTACCATTGCATCATTTGTTGAGCCGCTCGTCTCTAACTTCTTGATTTAAATCATGAGGTAGAAAAATTGCTAAAACTTCATCGTTTGGCCAACTTTGTTACCATACGAAGTAGTTGTAGAAGTGCTATGGAAAGCAGCGCGATAAAACTCGGACTATCCCCTACCGAAAAAGAAGGGACCATTAAGTATGGCCTTAGGACAACGGGGAATCTTGACATTGGGTGTTTTTCCATACAAGTTCCCTTGCGCATAGAAACAGCAAATTAAGAAGGAAGAGGAAGAAAAGATTAAAAATCATCAGCGAAGGAGGCATGAAAATAGAACGAAGTAAAGTGGGCACGAAAGATAGAAGTCCCGAGGGCTTAGCTTAATTGTTGTGTTTTCTGTGTTGGCATGTTTACTGTGTGGGCTTGTATTTTGTGTTGGCATGTTGTCTGTGCGTGGTGTCCTTGTGTATCATTAAGCTGAGTTAACCTAACATTGTCCCCTGGAGACGCTAGACCCCAAAGCATGGGACAGACGAGCCTAACCCTACTGCCTACAGCTTATCCTATGCTGATGAATTTTGTCTCTTTCAAAGATCACGAACGAGACGCAAACTACAGTAACAGCAACGAGGTAATACAGAGAACACGCAGCAACTTTTTGGATCAGCGGAATAAATCCTGCCACGCGAGAAGGGGCACTTTGGAAAATGTAGAATCATCACATTATAGGTCGAAAAAACAAGGCCACTAAAAGTTGCCGTATATTGTGCGGGGCGAAAAGCAAATCCTTGTCGACAAGGGAATAAAAATTTCCTTCGATTTAGTATTCCTCCAGATTTTATTCAATACATTTTAGTTTACATCATTGATTTACTGAAGCTCGAAATAAGAGGAACCCAAGTTCCACGGATTATAAATTCATTCAAGTTTGACCATTTCTTCGATCCAGTCAGATATACTGTACATCATAGTGAAATACTTATTTCGTGCAATAAAAATTTATTTTCGAACACTTCTCACCAAGTAGAAACAATTCCTGACACCAAATTTATCAGTATTACATTATTACGCCGAGAGGTTTGAAGACCATATTCGCTCCAGCGCTCACCACCAGCAGGAAGCGTCTGAACACAACAAGCAGCCGGAGAACACAATAATAATAGCTGAAGACGCGAGTAGGCAGTCGATCACATAAAACTCTGGCCTGTCCGGAAGAGAAAGCGGAAGAAAGAAGTCAAGAAGCGCCTCATACAACAACGAACTAAGCTGACAACAGCCACTAGCAACACAAATTAAAGCAGACCAAATAGCTGTCTCTGCGCGGAGAGTCGCACTGGTTCAGCAGATACACTCAAAAGAAGAGGCACCACAGGCAGGCTTCGCGAGCTCAGATCTGGCGTGTCCACACCCTCCAATGTACGGCAAGGTCTCAACCCTCCACGTGAACACCAATTTATCTCTACAATGAACGAAATATTGCGTAAAGAGTCGTTCTCATTTTATGCATTCGTGTGTGTATATCCGATGAAGTTTTGAGCGAAAAACTGAAAATTTAATACCAAACTGTCCATGTTCTAGCGTCCGTAATTGCTTACAGTGATCCTTGCAGGGCTAAGATACGACGGAGACTACCACTGCAGTTCATAGGAGACTTAGAATGCGACATAAGAGAAAAAAGTACTAAAAAATTAAACACGCAAGTACAAAGAAGATCAGTAACCACGAATCCTCAATTCAGGAAAGCTTCAATTAAATTAGATTATTAGTTAGTTTAACGCTCTATCCACATGAAGCGTGATCTAAAGAGCACAGAGAAAGGACCCTTTAGTATGGACTAAAGAGAACGGAGAACCTGTGCAAAAGGTGTACTCCCAAGCAGGATCCCAGGTGCGCAGAAACAGCAATTAAAGAATGATGAGGAAGAAAAGACAAAGAAGAGTTATAGCAGGTGTGAAAACGGAATGAATTAAAGTGGGCATGAAAGATAGAAGTCCCGAAGGCCCATCTACAGCAGAATTAAACCTAACAGTGCCTCCTGGGGAGGCCAGTCCAATGGACAAATTCAACTATAGTGCCTATACGGTGACCCCTGAGAGGCGAAAGCCCGTATTCGCGAAAGCTTCAATTCCCAAAAACTAAATCACGAAAGCTTCAATTCCCAAAAACTAAATCACGAAAGCTTCAATTCTCAAAAACTAAATCACGAAAGCTTCGATTGCCAAAAACTAAATCACGAAAGCTTAAATTGCCAAAAACTAAATCACGAAAGCTTCAATTCCAAAAAACTAATTCACGAAAGCTTCAATTCACGAAAACTAATTCACAAATCCTGAATTCCCGAAGGCTTAAATTCCCGAGAATTTGTCCGAGTGCAACTCACACGTTGTGCTCTGCATCACAAATGCACGAAGCTCTAAAATCGTACCCAATTTCTGATTGACTCGTACCTCACGTTAGACATTCGTGAGACAGGGCGCTTGAAAGATTTTTAGGAACCCTAATAAAGAGATATTAAAAACACAATACGTATTGTCGTTCGCTTTTTCTCTGAGAAGTAACAGTCAAAAACCAGGCTTCTGAACACTGTTTCAGACAAGCAGCGTGATATGTTACACTTCGATATTGTTTTGTTCAAAAAAGTCGTTTTATCACACCTGACCGCATTCTCATAAGGGAAGGAGCGTTCCCGGCAGCCTCAAGCCCTTCACACGAATGGCACTACGTAACATAATTTCTCATTTCTATTGGCTTTGGGTTAAAACCATGATTTCCCATTTCTCTTCGAATAAACATGAAAAAATAATTTTCATAATAGAACATTGCTTTTGTGGTTATGGTGATGGATTTTCAAACACTCATATCAATACCAGAAAAAAAATAGTACAAGCATAATAGAAAAGCAAAATAATAGGTATTTTCTATTGTTTTGCAAGAAGAGAAATCAGAAAATAACACTTAATTCGCAGGACCTTGAAGTTACCTAAAGTTACCTTACATCGTGCAATGGCACATCAGTACCAGAGCCCTAAATGCACCAGCGTCAGAAGGAGCGAGCTTCCATAAAATGCAATACAAGAGACCACCTGTACCACCTCCACCACTACCACCACCACCACAAGATGCAATTGGAAGCGACCACCTGAGTTTACAAGCGAGGCTGCGGGGTGTGACGAGCAGGCACTTGGGGTGTACTCAAACAAAGCATATTATAAAATCACTGCACAGAGGAACAGAGCAGTCGGCAAACAATTCCCTAACTTTTACATAAAATAATATTTCTGTATTTACAATAATTCACTGAAAGCGTGTTTAACCGATACTGAAAACAGTAATATTTCCAAGGAGTAATTGTAAACAGGATTACTCTACTAACCTAACCAAACAAATGACGAAGGTTAACACATCTACAAACAGAACCTTAATTTCTAGGACACAGATAATATGACAATACATCGAACCACATCATTTTAAATAAAATGTGGTTACTAATTAGACCGCTGAGTAGAATGTCTCAATTGCTATAGATTATGATAGAATTGCACTTTTCAAGCCGTCGCCGGCGAAATGAAGCCTCATTTTCAGAAACGAGTCAACCGAACAATCGATTCTGCCAAGAGTGTAGAGAGATTCTGTCAATTTAAAAATAATGAATCATATAGGAACACTTTTATTACATCCAGGAGAGGATGCCAGACAGCTCAGAGAGGGCAAGTGAGAGCAGTTAGAAGAAGCTGGAACATTCGCACGAACACCACTGCAACGCGAACGCATCGAATGCATTTCGATCCTTTGAGGCACAGGTCCGAGCTCACACAGTAGCAGCTCTCCTTCTCACCCCCCGTTGTCGCTAGTGACGCGCGCAGAAACAAGCTAACTCAGGTGCTCCCTCAACACCGAAGCTGCCGTGGAGAGAGCGAGGCAATTACGATACCAGTCTGCATTGTGTCGCCCAACTACATTCTCCGTTCAGTTCTGTCCGCGACATACAGTCTCCAAAGCTGTACAGACGTACATCTCTACACTAATCTTTCAATTAAATTCATATTGGATAACTACTACTCAAATTTCAACACCGCGGTAGATCACTACTAGCAATCAACCTGCTAAATAACGTGAAAGCAGCCAAACACATTGTGTTATAAAAATTATCTTAGATTATAAATGCAACATCCTCAATTAAAGCATTTACGCACAACAAATGCGAAGCAAACTTTGGACTTTTGGTGAGAACAGCATTCAACACCACATATTGCAAAAGAAACAATTTTCTAGCGTGCTGCAATAACCACCAAAGAAAAGTTTAGCAAAAAGAATTAAACATTAGACTAACGCATGGTAAGTTGCATTGCCTGAACCAACACACCCCACTGGAGCAGCGAAATAAAGCAGGATAGTTATTCACTGCAGGAAAAGGTACAGTAAAAAGATAAAAGTAAAAAAAAACGAACACGCTCGTACCATAAGTTTATAGCACGACACCATGGCGTCCTCCGCGCTAAAGACAGCGAATGAAGAAACAGTAATAGTAAACTGAGGTTGCAAGCGCTTCAGAGAACACGATATCGAATCTGAGTTAACACGACTCAATAACATTAATCCCGTTTCTTTCGAAATGCCAAAAAGAAGAAAATATGAAGCTTATCAAGAAAAATTCCACGTATGAGAGTGTGTTGTTGGTATATCACACCAGCAAGCATTACTGACTGCAGAGTAGTTGGGAATGCTGCTGGGGACACCAGTACCCACAATGCCTAAGACGGGCCGACGAGGACACGCACCAACAGCCGCGTCCTCAATACCAGCTCAATTGAGATGCAATGGAAGGAGATTTTTAAGGAGATTTTTAATTGTGCAAAGGAAGGAGATTTTTAATTATTAAATCTAAGGAGATTTTTAATTATTAAATTTAAGGAGATTTTTAATTGTTTAAGGAGATTTTTACATGGAGATGCAAACCATACGTGACAATACAAATGATCCCTTAAAACTATCTACAACTCAGAAAATGCAATCAAACTGAGATTTTGATTTGTTTTGCTGAACCGTCAAAAGCTACGACGACGAAGTTACTCATTAACAAAGCAAATCATCTGAATTCGACACAAGTAATATGAACACATGAAGCGAAAAATTATACCATGTACGCTAATTTTCACACACGTTGCAGAAAGTAATGGTTGATTTCAATGTTAAGAGTATCAAACAGATTTATGCTATGGTATGTCAACGCAACAAACGACGCCGAGTACACACAAGATTGATAGAAAATTAAGTTATTACAACGGGAATGACCGGGCAGTTACATAATAAATCGACAAACATCAATGGTTCAACTAACCAAAGCACAATGAGTAACACATCAATCCCTAAGATACTGCATCACTTGAGATAATTTCCATTTGCCCCAATAACGAAGCACGGTTGCATGCAATATTTTGATCTTAAAAGTACATTGCCTCGAATGAATAGGCATATAAAAATTTATCAGAGACAGAGACTCATCAAGACATTATTAATTCACCGACTAGGCAACCTTGAGCATTTCAGTGAAATGCAGTTAATATATATAAATATAAAGTTCTACACGGAAAAGCTCTTTTGCCGTATCTGACAAAGAAAAAGATTCCAATCAGTAGTCATAAATGCGTAAAACATCGCACCAGCCATAAATAATACCATGGCTTCAAAACGATCAAGAACCTGGATCAACAGCCACTGAAATACAACCTCAGGTCCCAGACAGATGTAACTACCATTATTCTAACGACTGATCCTAACGAGCAACAAACGTGACAGTTCCGTCCACAGTCGCGCTTTCAACTATGTTGATAATTGACCGATGCATTCCTTACCATATATCGCTATATATAAATATAATAAATCGGAAGTGTTGTGTGCACAAGTGTCAGCACTCGCGTAAAATACAAAGCGATCAGCAGAACACGCTCTCCGCAGTAGTGGGCTGCCGTCTGACGTCGCACTTAATTAGCTAAATATAACCCAGCCAAACTTTATCGCTGGAGCAACCATAGTTCTCTATAATTTTTCCACCAGTCATTTTATTAATTATACAAATATATATAACGATGGGAGGGGGGGGAGGGCAAAACTAAAGCTTAAAACACATTCACGAATTAAGCTTCACGGAAACTTTGCCTCCACCCTTTCCGAGTTCACTGAAGACTCCATCATGATGGGTAAAAACTAAAGATGACCTTCGTAAGTCACTTTCTATCTTGATACGTACATTAGAACGCACACCAGACCTAAACAAAGCATGAGATTGAGTTTTGACTTGCGAATACAGAGCACTAGACTGAAGGAGGGACAATAATGAACTCAGCCCGCACTTTATTGGCTACCTATTTACCCAGAAGGCACGCTCAAAGGATGACGAAGTTGCAACAATATCCGGTAAAATGCTTGAAATATTATGCAGGCAAATCCTGATTATTTTCTGAAAAGCGTAATTCTAGCGCTCAACATAATTAAATGCAAGTATGAAGAACGTAACAATTACAACCCTAAACAATTCAACAGTTGTAAAGCATTGAATGTTGACGCTTTGTTTTTGTTGGATGAAAAATATTCCCTAAAGATTTTATAGTTTGTACATATCTAATTCGTTTCACTTATTAGCTGGAAGACTAAAATGAAATTAACGTACTACTTTATGATTCCTCTTCCTCATGAACAACGTACTGAGGTCGAGTCAGATCACTCGTGCATCTGAGGTAGACCTCGAAGTCCTTGGGCTGTGCTCTAAGCCCTTAACCCTAGCTCTCAAGGCTTCAACATTTACCTTGAATATTACGCAAAATTATTGTAAGGCAGTAAGTTCAGGAGAACACAAACATTTTAGGTAGCTGTATCATGCATGATAAATATAGTATTGCAAGGGTAAACCGCAGATTAAAGAACGCAGAATAAAAAAATAAAACAAATCTCGCTATTAATGCCACCATTATTCCCAAACGTGGGAATAGGAGGAAATCGAGCGCCACTGTAGGAAAATAAAAGAAAACTCTCAAGGGAACTAAAGATACCGTAAGTCAGTTACATACTTGCATAACGCGCTCTTGAAAGTTAGAGAACTTCCTACAGATAACAGTTTTCATAGTTAGGATGAATAGTCGTCCGCTTTTGCAAGAGAAAAGGTGTGACAGGCTAGAAATGGCCATGTAGGTGTGACGGGACAGATGGCCATGTAGGTGTGACGGGACAGAAATGGCCATAAAGGAGTGACGGGATAGAAATGGCCATGTAGGTGTGACAGGATAGAAATGGCCATGTAACAGCATCTCCACCTTTCATACATGCATAGAGTGACTGCTGGTGAACACAGCAAAGTTAAGAGAACTGAACTCGGTAGCTGTATACAAAATTGGTCATGGGAAGAAGTGGGTGGCCCAGAAATTACATGCTGCACCAAAAAATGTTACCCGGACTTGGAGCGCGTGACTGTGCTTCATGGGCGCATTTCGATGCGTGAGTAAAGTGCCAGATTAACCCAGAGGATGGATTGAGAAGTGACACATGAGAAGTACACTTCTCCTTAGACTTTTAATTTCACTATCAGGTGCTTGGGTAAAAACAACGGCTTTTAGTATTCTGAATAGGTGATCGTAGTATTCTGATTTAGTATTCTGAATAGCTGATCGTAGTGCTAACACAGCAAGAGAGTTTTCTCATCCCCTCTCAAACTTTTGTTTTGAGCTAAACCATTGCCATGTATGAGCGGTAGTGTTGCTCTCAAACCTGGCTGTACAAAACCAAACCACATCGCCACTAAATGCTAGATTAAGTGCAACCAGGTGAAAAGAATGTATCATTTCCAATGCATCAAGCGGCGGCACCCCAGTGCGGCTCGGGCGTGAAGGCCCAAACATCTCCTAAGTATCCAAGGTATCAAACCGGGTGCCCTACCGTATACAGCAGCTTCCCTCACAGAATAGGTCTAAGAATCTTAAAATTAGCCCTTCTTCACTAGAAACTGATACTTAAAACATTCACTGTCCTGCCATACGCACTTCCACCCACGCTGAAATTGGTACTGCATTCAAAAGCCTTTCATGCACTCCACAAAAACCTAGAATTTCCCACACGCGCCTGGCCTCGCTAAAATCTATAAGGTGTCCCAAAAAAGTACTCACTTTTTGACCACCTATCATCAATACCTGTTTTTGCTTCAGTTGCATCGTACCTTCATTCACTTGCTATTTTGCAAATCTTAACTTCCTAAATGCAACTCATTAGAATCGTATCTTGATTCGAATATTGCGCTTTGACAGTCAATGATGAATACTTTTTTGGTAAACCCATACGAGGTTGACAGCAGTTTCAATCTACACGTGACTTAACGCAGTCCATCATTACTATGTCATATATGAACACATTCTACAATATAATAACAATACGTAGCAGATAATATTCAAATCTATAATTGATATTCAAAATCTCATCAGGAAGAAATTCTTACACTGATGTAAACTGAAGATTCCAGCGGTCATCAATCAGACAGATGTGCTAGTGAAGACAATTAATGAGAATAAAAATATGCACAGTAGCATGAAATCTGTTTGTGTTTTTCAATAGTTCACGAGTACACTTCATAGTTAACTATGGCTGAGAAAAAAGGCACACTTTCCTGGATGTCTTTTAAGGCAGCACAAATAAAATGCCTAAAATTGTCAGAAAATGAGGAATTAGTGCTTCGAAGAGACTCCCAAGCGCGTACAACACGCCCCATCAAACCAATGAACCATATGTATATAATAAAATCATTTAAATTTGATATGCTTCTAAACGGAAAGCCTAAATATCACATAAACTACAACTATTATAAGTTTAAATATTAATGACAATCGAGAGCCTATGTCATTTAGTATACAGCTTAGGTAACAAGAACGAAATTAAAATATCAATTTCATACTAATTGCAGACCCGACCAAAGTTTTCAACAAGATTTGAACCAGACATTAAATACTCCTCTTTCTAATACGTAAGCTAGCAACAATTGCAAAGTACATTAAAATTATCAGTGAGGCAACAAATCAGAGGAGCCTGGCTACCATCCACATCGTGCAGACAAAGGCCAGAGACGCGCAGAACTCCTCTGTGGTGACAGCATGGGCGGCGGACGGCAAACGCTTGTGCTGGGCAAGTTTCCGCAGCTGCAGCAGCGGCACCAGCACGTGGAACAGGTCGGGCACCATGAAGAACACGTCGCGTAGCACCTGCGTGTGGGACAACTGTTAACATAGTGCGATATTTGGGTCAGGGATATGAAGTAACTCCTGTAACATCATAGACGTAATATAAAGCTGGGACTAGGCGTCGAAATGATCAAGGTTACTATGATTTAGTAACATTCAGATAGCAGTACAACCACTGGTACCTGCATGATCTATATATCTGCAGACCAGAGCATCCTCCCTCCACTAAGAAGGGGTAGCTAAGGTATGTAACTACGAATACGGAGACCCTATCGCACACGTACACACACTTCGTCTTCAGGATACTTCGTACCCGCCGAACCCGACAGCAGTGTAGCATTGGTTTACCCTCTTCATGTTAGCTCGGGGGATCCCTGCCCACTGAAGTGACCCGCACTCATACACTGCTACTACAGCAGACTCACTCCCACCGGCCAAGACTCCATAAAATGAGGCACTCATAATTATTCTCCATTCACCTCAATCCACTGTGCACTTCTTTGCTTCTTCCACAGACATAGGTAGAGTGGGTCGCATTAGTATTCGCAACGAACCAAGTAATTTACATTTATTGCTATCAAACATATTTCAGAAAACTTTGGAGAATTGTGAGTCCTACATAAGAGAGAGCAAGATCAAACACATTACCTAATCTTTAGTGAACAAAAATTCATTTGAAAATATTCAAACAACGAAAATGGAATACAGGGTGGCAAATACGTATTTGTAACATAACATTCAACTATATTAATACTTGGTCGCATAGCCCTCATAAACTACAACCACTTGCAGCGACGCTTGTATGAAGAGATGAGGGTTTTGCAGAAGTCCAGAGGTACTTTCTAGCATTCTTCAAGGCAGAAGTGTTCCAACTCAGTCAGATTTGATGGTTTCCTGATTCCAACTTGAATCTTCAACCGTTTCCAAACATTTTTAATTGGATTAAGGTCTGGTGATTGTAAAGGTCAGTCTAAAACCCTGACCCTCTGAAAGGAGTCACTCTGAAATGGATTTCGACTCGGGCTTAAGGTCGTTATCTTCTTAAAATTCTAATTTAATTTTTTTCAACCTGAGCATCAGAACAGAAGGCATTGAATGTTCAGACAAAATTTCGCAGTAATTAGTCGAATTCATGGTTTCTTTAATAACGTGGAATCAACCTGAGCCTGCGGAGGAAAATCAACCCCATAACATGATGCTTCCACCACCATGCCTCACTGTGGGCAGGGTGTTCCGTCATTGCACGGAAGTATTCGGGTTTTCCCCAAACAGTCCTTATATAATTATTGCCCAACAGGTCGAGTTTTGTCTCATCTGGCCATAGAACATTATCAACGACGAAAGATGACTATTTTGATAATACGTTTCATACGTACCCCAGTCAACTTTCTGCAACCACTCTTTATAAACACTCCGCTTCTGACCAATTGCCGCCCTCATGTCGTCACTACACCACTCACTCCCTCTTCTTCTATTACCCCTTACTCTCTTCAGACCACACACTTCACTAGCATTCCTCTTTACTACCTCTCTAAAATACTCCCATTCACTCTCAACACTTCCACACTGTCTTTGTAACTAATTCAAAACACTCATTTTTTCCCCACACTCGCACTACGTCCACACATTATTTAATTCCACTATTTTCACTACATTGAGCTTCCCTTCCTGTCTTGGTCCTTGTACCCACCTGCCAGTTACTCGAACTTTCGCCTTAACCAAGAAATGATGTACTCCAACAAAATTCGGAGGGAGTAACTCATTTTTGTCGAAAAACAAGCATCATGTACAAAGTGGCACAGTGGATAAACCGCAAAGCCTACACAAGAAATCAATGAAGACTAGCCCACGCGAGCAGCTCCGACAAAAAAGATATAAAATAGTAATAATTTAGCATAAGTAAATAACAACCATTGCTGCTTTAAAATGATAGCAAAATAAAAGCAAAGAGAGCAGCACCAGCAAAGAGGCAAAACTTTACGCGACCGGAGCAAACTCTACCTGCATTAGCAACATTACAGCATGAAGAGTTATAGGCGTTTTCCTCCATCTCGGGAAACATACACCACCTGTCACGAGCACGTGGGACATGTTACTTGCACTATATAGAGCAACAGATGGTGTCATGTCAAATAGTCAAGTACGTGCGTCCCCCACAGCATCAGACCAAGTCCGAGCACTTGTAGTCTCGCGGATAGGACACATGACGAAATAGGACATATTTCGTATTGCTTAAGCATGATGTTCTCTACTCAGATGTGCGCTAGGTCCAGACTAACCTGATGCAAGTAGCCGTTGCCTCTCACCACGTTTTCAATGAACTGGTCGAAGCCTGAGACCAGGATGTGCAGAACCGCCACCGAGAGGATGACGAGACACTTACTGCTCGTCACGCTCACTCGCCTGCAGTTCAGTCAACGGAAAATTTTGGTTTAGAAAAATGGTCATAGTCCAATCAATAAGAAAGACAATTTTGATAGCAGTTCACTTTAGAGTATCTTCTTCATACTTGGCTAAAAAAAGCCATGATGTTCATGTCATCTTGGAACTATACTATGTACAATCGTATCTTCCTTTCCTTAAGAGGCTTTCTTAACCTGTACAGGAGAGACGTATTAATTCATTATTGAATATACCGTAAATTCGCAAAAAAATTTACCATGGTTAGAACAAAAAAAAGTAATTACGCAATCAAGCTCGAACGCTCACACAAAGAATTTAGAATGAGTGGTACAGTTTTCTACCGCAGTGCTCGCATTCATTTTTAACTGCGGAGTAAATCGGCGTACAACGGGAGAAATCCATTCACTCAGTCAAGATATCGGTACTACAAAATGATTGAGCAGTGCTGACATTTAAAACGGTAGCTTGGCTGCGGACTTGAAAATCACTCGAGGATATGAACGTTAATATTTTTCAATTGTTGATAATGAAATGTCGAGAACTAGTCATTTTAGCCACAGCATTACAACATTTAAAACATCTACCATAACTATACTTCAAGCAACTGCTTCAGTTTGTTACATGAAGAATTTATATTTTTACCACAAAATGCTGGGGTCAATGAGAGTTCTGAAAACTTATTCCTAATGTTAGTGTTAGTGATGAGGTGGCCTAGAAATGAGAATGATGGGAGGAATAACTGTCCTGTTCTATGAATTTATAATTGAGATGCCCGACCTTAGGCATTTACAACACTATTGCAAGGGGAAAGGGAGAGGAGATTGTTTGCAGAATAAGGAAAACCAAGTCTGAGGGGCGCTGAAATGAGCATTGAATTGCAGGGTCTTGATGTAGGGGGAAAAGTTCATTCACAATTGTGAAGACCCATTTCACATGACGCATAGAATTGGGAGACAGTGCAGCAAAGAGAAAAGTTTGAATAAGATAGATATCGAATTAATGGTTCGATAGATATGGCAAGAGAAAGAAATGCAACTTACGATTGAAGAGGTAAACTAATTGCATTGGATACTGAGCTTAATATTGAGATGGTGTGGGCACAGAGAAAATTGACGAGTAACGTTAACTTGAGACATTTCTTATGAAAATGTCCTGCGAGTACAGGTAAAATGATCCACTGGTAGATCTCTGTGCACAAAACATGTTAAAGGAAGTGAAGAAGCAAGATAAGATAGCAACACAAACTGAATATGTCCCGAAACATGGATGGACACGTCGATAGATGAAAACACTGGAGTCCTTAGGAAATACATGGTAAATAAAAGTTGAGCATGAAAGAACAGAAAGCACACTGAAAAACTTTTTTATACACAGTCAATGAGGGTCAGGTCTCTTCCCTACCCTTTGTCTCAAGAAGCAAGAGTGTAAGAAGGGATGGTAAGACGTGACAGAAGAAACAAGTGAGAACAGCAGGTCATGCAGCATGGTAGTCTGCTGATGCACAGATGTACCGAAGGTGCTCTGCCACACCTGCAGCCAACCCGTAGAGAAACAAAACTGAAGTATGTAAACAGGATCAAATGAGTGAAGTTACACTAAAATTGTTTATCATAGCATAGAGTATGAATTTGTTTGTTGGGGGGAATACTTAATTCAATATGTAAGCTGACTGATAATTTTAACTTATATCTTGAACCTACTATTTATAAGCAGTTGAACTGGTAATAAATATATTCTAAAAGTTCAAAAATATGGATTAACTATTTATCTTGTATTCAATTTTACTTTAATGCAATTGAAATTTAAGGTTACAAGCAATCTGAGCTATCGGCATAACATATATTTTGGAATATTTAATATGTAAGAGGATAACAATTACCACAAAGGGCTTCCCTCTGACAAAAGTTTTTCAGCTACTCCTGACAGACCATCCTGATGTTCTTATCTTTTCGAGTTCATTATCACTTTGTTACAAAATTTGCATGAAAATTGCAGCCAATGAACAAGTTATAGAAGCACCTGTCAAGTAGGTGTGCCACCATGACTGTTGAGAGCATCTCGGTGAGAGAAAAGAACATTTGGTGATTCCACTGTTCATAGAAGTCATCATTCCAGTAGTTGAAGCAGGACCACCAGGCGTAGTAATGAGGATAGATGCTCAGAAGAAGCAGTATCAGCATTGATACTCTCACCTGCAACACAAGAATGATGCAGAATATCTTGGAAAACTTCAAAATGTTCAGAAGAAAGTTCAATATGCTAATATTTGATTAAGACCATTTTTTTTTTTGACACTATTTCAAGTTGTTCATTCTTGTTTATCAACATCCATTCCATTATAATTTTCACAGACTGACTACTGAACCTCTCTAGCACTATCTTGCCTCAGCATCCCACAAACTGTAGAAGAATGTACAGCAATGGCATCCCAGCCATGCATCAAGATTGCCATAGTGAATGGTTAATTAATTTTACCATAGCTTCTTCATATGGACACTGCTCTTCCTTTGTCCATAGTTTGTACTCAGATCTTTCTCTTAGATAGCCAAAAATAACACAAGATTTGAAAGAAAATTGCATCAGAACATAAGCAGCCCACTCACATACTCATACCCTTTAAAAGGGGATCTCAGATATCCTTGCATCACTCCTATCCATTGCTCTTACTACTTCACCTATAACTGAACTAGAAATGATAAAATGCAAGCATAAAAGTTACATTACCAAGTGAGTTAGCATGGAAATGATTATCATTTGAAATGCATTAGAATAAGCTCACATGCTAGAGGAAGCCAATTCAAAACTTTAATTTGCTTCTTAACTACTTCAAAATGAAACACTTGATGAAGAATACCAAAAACAACAAGTTAAGGGCAGTCACATTAAATTTTGAAATAAACTTGCATTATCACTCAATTTATTTTCTCAGATTCTGAAATTCTTGTTCTAGATGAGAAGTCTACGTCAAATGCTTTTATCAAACATTTCAACACAAACCTGTCTATCAAAGAGCAGCTTCAGAATGTACTTTGAAGCCTCATAGAGAAGGACAACAGCAAGCACTGTTGTGGCCCAAATTTTGAAGGTGTTGCTTGTGATGTTGAAGTACACATGTTTGTAGCCACTTGGACCTCTATCATAAGGACCTGCAAAACATCAGGCTTCTGTAACACACAATTTCATTATTAAAACACTATTGTTCACAGCAGACCTCCCAAAAGTTATCACTAATATAATGATTTGTTTTGCATATGTTTTGTTATGAGTACTGTTACACTCAGTGATCCCATTTTGTAGGACATGTTAAAAATGTTCTTATTATTAAGGACTCATAAAAATTTTACAATGATAAAATTAATTTTCTAATTTTATAAGTACAATTTAATGTCACTCTCCAATTTCAAAAGGCACACCCAAAACAATTCTGCAAGTTTTGAAATAATTGTCAACTAGTCTCACAAAATCTGGCTTACCTTGACAAGTTGAACTGAATCATTTGCTAAATATACATAAAACAGTTATTTACCCCGCAGTTTAAGACTTTGCACTAAGAATTTTTGTTTAATTTGTTGGTTGAAACGAATAAATTCAAGTGCCAGTTTGGTTGCTGTATTGTATAGAAGTGTGTAATGCAAACAAGAGCAACTTGCACAAGGGACTAGTTCAGCTCAACTGACTGAACATTTCTCCATCAATATCAATATTTTAAAATGTGCTCAGGCCTGTTTTTTTTTACAGCATAAACAATGTTACCAGATCTTATAAGTCAAAAGAATGCAAAATTGTTTGACTGAAAGTATAGTGCTAAAATAATGGCTATTTTTGTGATACTAAAAATAGATTATGACAGGTTTTATAATGCAAGTTAAACCCCTACTTCTCAAAAATAATATACAATAATCTTTCAACTATCATAACTGTTACTTTCCAGAACCCCCATGATGTGTGAAAACTCATGAAGTAGAAACAAGGTTTAATTCTGTAGTTATTACATAATGTATGCTAAAGTAAAGATATAAATCAATCTCTTCAGCCTGCTTAGTTTTTTTTGTGTGATTTTTTATCTATCATGTATGGAAGAGAAAAGAAAGAAGCAAAGAAGGTACAAAAGACAGAAGTCATAAAGGCTTATCTCCAAACCGCCCTAATGTACCCCTAGGGTAAACCATAATCATAGCATAGGATAGGATAGACAAACCTAACTAACCTAACCCTACTGTCTATCCTATGCTCCCTGAGGAGCATAGCTATGAAAATTTTTTAAACATTTTTAATTTTTTGAAGCAATAAAATTGCATTTTTAATTATTTGGTTGCAGGTGGGGGGTTGAAAAATGCTATAATAATTTATTTTTACTAATAAAGTTGAAAATTTCATCCAGTTAAACTCACCTTTAAACACAGTGTCCCAGCATGAGCATGAACATCTATGAGGGTCTACAGGAAAGTTATACTCTTCCCATAATTTTGAAAGTAAACCAAAATGAAACAGAGGTATCAGAATAGGCAGAAGAGATGCAACAATAAATGCCATGATATAATTTCTGGACCACAATTTTGTTCTTGATGAAGATGGAACATGACTATGCTTTGATGTTATTAAAGAGTTCATGTGAAGGGGAAGTTGAACCTCAGTGCTCTCCATGACATAAACACTAGACAAAGAAATGAGTTGTAGAGATGAGATGCTTGCTACAAACTTCGGTCTGAAAATAGAAAAACATTCATATTTAAAGAGTTGGCTATTTCTAACTAAATTCTTAAAAACCATTTATATTATCAACACTTCTAACTAAGAGTATATTGAATGTTCTAAAGTAACAAAACTTACAGGATTCATATAAATATAGTGTTAGTCTCCTTAGAATTTTTTTTAGCAATAATATTTTTCTTGCCTGAGATACTTAAAAATTGAAATTTACCAAATACAAAAATTTAAGTAATAAAAATGTTCAACTTGTATGTTTTTTCATTTGCTATCCTGTTATTTTCCATACTTATATTTTCAAATTGGAAAATTTTCTAGAGTTCTGACTTTAAGACTTAGGAAGTTAAACTAAGTCATTACATTACTTATAATAGTAATCAAATAATAATTAGCCAAAAGCATGGCAATGTTCCTTCCCAATATCACAGAATGTGGGTCAAAACTACACCAATCAAAGCTCTGAACTACTGTACTCTAATTGCATAACAGGAGCCCAGCACAGCACAATTCAAGACTATAATTTTTTGGTAAAAATAAGGGCCTATAAAAATAATTTTATACATTCATAAAGAATGGTTACTACCTAAAGTTAACTTCACATCAGAATAATTGTTGATAGTTGAAGAAATGTAGGTCCCATAGCATAGCAATAATGATTCCCACATAATATTTTATCATCAATTCTAAAATTACATATTAGTTCCTAGCCTAGAAAACTAAATCAAAATAATAATGAATCTAAAATCTAAAAAAACACTGCAATATGGCATTTCAACTGATATTTGCCTATCTGAAAGGAGTGCATGATTGGTATGATATGTACAAACTACAAACAATCATTTTTTTCAGCATATTTTACAGCAATGTACCAGAGTATCACAATAAGATGCTATGGACACCAAATGTGTCTAACATGTAATCACACCTTAGCTACAACTTAAATAGAACTAGTATATTTTCTCCATTAACTCTTCTAAAAACGCCCATCACAAGCTATATCTCAATTTGTAACCATGTAACAATATCTCAGAAATTTAAATCTAGATTTTAATGTATTTCCTCAAGTACCCTGATTTTAAATGGCATTTCGAAATCTCCATACTCAATGACCTCGATCAGAGTTTTTCCGGCTTCAAGTCTAATACTCGAAAGTCTTTTGGCGTATGATAACCTATTTTATTGTGTCTACATTTATATTGATGGACTTTTTATACCAATTCATGCAGAGACGTAATGTAAATGACTGTTATTTCATAACTAAAAAGTATAGCTCTAGGTGTATTTTCATTTTGAGTGCAATTTGTCAATGGTAGTCGTTATATTTAACTGACCTGAGGCTTTCAACCAGGCGATTAAAGTTGATTTTAGTAGCTATTATGTTGTGCGGATCGTTAAGCTAAACAGATAAAAAAAAAACAGGACTAATTCTAAAATTAGCGATTATTTTTGAGGCCAAAACACAATACAGTTCGATCATACGTGAAGTCATTGATGTTAACAAACATTGAGGTTAACGTATGAACGAATTGTAATATAATTGGTGAATTTTTAACATATTTACAAATATTTTTAATTATCTCCTGCACATTCATACATCGTTCATTAAAATCCATGGTATGTCATATTCCGTTCCATTTATAAAGTTCTAATACCGCAGTGTTGTATCCCGACACTTTCGAATCGGAATTAATGCCAGAAAAAAACAAGATCCAAGAAAAAATTGCAAGCAGCTCTCATTCCTCACCTACTCTATCTAAAAAGTTTATGTTAATCTTAAATGAGAGATCAATGAATTTTTTATGTAGAAGGTATGAATATTTTTTATTTTTAAACTGAGATCAGGGAAGAAAAGTTTGTCTCAATAATGCTCTTGGACAACTCTGCTTTTAGCGAAATTTTAACAAATCATTCCCACTGAAACTAACCTCATTTTCTACCTATAAAAGCTGGAAATTTAAAATTATTTGTAAAATTTAGCTTTTTAAATTATTTTGTCTAGAATGATTAACAAAAAGTTCGTATTTAGATTAAAATATGATATGTTTTTCTAATTATGTTCGATTTTTTAGTCATTCAGAACTAACGTACAGTTGATGAAAAATCTACATTTTTCGAAAATTACCTGAAAAAAATTTATTTTCTATTTTCATTAGCTTATTGGTAGCTTACTAAGATATTCTCTCGAGCTACATACGTCTGAAAACTGTTATTGTAGGCAAAACTCGTTTGATGTGGGGCTGGAAATTTTCCCAGTTCCCTTTACCACGTTTTATTGGAGCCTTGGAGCCTTCATTCATATCGAGTCAAGAACCAAGACGCACGGGCTCTGTCAGACCCGGAGTCCTCTTAAAACAAATAATAAGGGTAGCTGCTGCCTTGTGCATTTAGTGACCTTGCTTTGTTGTAATGTACTGTTTTGTTTGTTTTTGCTGTTGTTGGAGCTAAGCAGCTGGAAGCTGTACCTGCAACTTAAAAGTTTGGACGGTTCGATACAACCACCGACACCTTTAGATCCCCTGGATCATCACGGAATAAAATGATGTGCGGCTGACCTGTACGTTATAACGCTCTTCAATGACGGATCATTAAGTGAGTCTACTGCGGAACTGTTCTAGAAGTTGAACAACTAAAGCGTCTTCAATAGTTTGTTGCAAAACGCACGAAAGTTTTGTAATGGTAGGTTCTTCAATGGTGTCAAGTTATTGGTTAAATTTTTGTATGACTTTCAGTTCTTAATCTCACAATTATTTATGCTGCTGTGTTTTTTTCGGTTTGCAAAGTGTGATTTAATTTATGACATTTTATGTTTGACATGACTATTAGTGTTTCAAAATATTAGCTTATCCTGCTTGCTTTGTGATGACCAAATAAAGAGGGAAACAATATTTGTTGTGATTTTGGGAAACTTCTAAAATCTCATCTGCACCAACATATTTAAAAACCCCAACCTGCGACTCAACAGTTTTCAAAATTGAAATTAGTGTTCAAAAAGCTCAAATTATAAAAACTTCCAGATTTGCATATGCTTACTCTGATGAATGATTAAATGATTCTTATATCAAGAATTTGTTATGAGATGATAATATATTATATCTTCCAAAATCCACAACCTGCAGTTGTGAGGGATCAGCTTTGCATCTGTTTTGTAAGATATAGTGTACACTCTAAGGCTTAGATAAGGATACTGATAAAAAAGGTACCCAGAAAACTTATCTGCTTTCAATGATAATGTTAAGATGTACGGAAAGAGAGTACAGAGTAATCAAGATGTATTGTGAGCTTAATGTGTTCTTTGTTAATAGTAAATCTTTCAAGGATTGAGTTTATAATTCCCTAATAATTACTGTCAATAGTCAATTACAGTTTTTTGTTTCCTATAAACAGGCAACCTCCCTTGCTCCCATCCATTAGGCACAACAATGCAAGTCCCTTGGCATGGGCTTAATTGCTTCAATTATATGCTGATAAGAATTAATGTAGTAACATTTGTTCTTGAGAGAAGAATAAAGCCAGTATAATCCAGAATGAAAATTATGAAAGATGTTCATGTTTATAGTAGAATGAAAGTGTGAAGAAAAAAATATTTTCAGATCCAAATGTAACATCCAGCCAGATTTGTTTCATATGACTGGGATTGGTTGAGGGTTCACAAAACTTACTGTAAATCCTGAATTTTTCATTCTTGCCAATATTCTAAATAGAAATAAAAAAGATAATTGAAGCCACACCATATAACAGCTTTTGGAACTTGACACAGGCAGTTGTAGAAGATATGGCATCCAGGCAATTAAAGACACTATCACTAGCAGTTAAAATTTAAAACAAAAATAAGTCAACATGGCAAATGCATCAATGAGGAGCCTTGTTATAGACTAAACCAGTTTAAACTGTGAGCAAATAAAATATGTTCCTTTTAATTTAGTTTATTTTGTTTTAGAGCATTCTATGGTTATGACCAAAGATAAAAGAAATTAACAATTTGCTTCCAAACTGTCATTGTACTGTAACAATATTTGTTTTCAGCACAAAGTATAATTTGAAACTATGGTCAATTAATCAATGGAACATTTTTTAGAAAAATGAGCCCTATACACTTCCATCTAGATTAACACAAACAGTTAACTGCAAGTTTGGGAGTTTACAATGACTTGCAATCTTACCTTCCCTTTGTTAATTAAGCACAAATAAAAGTGTGTTGCAGTAGGAAGAGTAATTTTTATGTTAGCATTCTGATATCACTGAAGAAATGAGTGTTACAGAGCTTTCTCTGTAAGAGCAGAATTTTGAATGAAGATTGTTTACTTTATGTAAAAGATACTGATGGTTGTGTACATAGATAACATTTATGCATATATATGTTGTCAGCTGTATCTGACGACTTAAACTTGGCCAATAATTTATAACAATGACCTTTTTTTGTTGCTTCATAAATTATAGTAATACTAGATTCTTTAGTTCTTGACAGGTTGTAATTTTGAAAATTAATAACAGAATGTTGACCTCAGGCTATTTCTCAAAGTTGTACCAAAACCCAATACTTGCCATTGTGAGGGATTAGCTCACAAGGCTGCACCTCACTTATGACTCTAGAGCTTCATTGCAATGGTTTGTTATACTTGGAACTGAGGGGTTCTGTGATAAATGTGATTTTTTGTGTTCATGTTAAGATCTTGACAAAAAAGAAAATTTTCATTGAGTTTATTTAGAAGCAGCAGATTTGAAATAACACTAATTTTCTACATGACTTGACTACCTAAATTCTTCATTACACTTTAGGGACTTTAATTGTATTTTTTTTATCTCCCCACCTTCCACAAGTTTCTTAAAGGAAGCTCCAAAAATGAGCCAGTACACTACACCCCAAGGAAAGCTTCAATTGCAAATTGAAATTTTTGCAGATTTATGGACTCATTTTTTCAGAAATCATTATTCTAGGAAACCATTATTTGGGTAAAAATTACACCCTGGACTTCAACTTCCTGATGATAAAGAAAAAAAAAAAGAATAGAAACAAAGGCAATATTACATATTCTTGTCTGAAGGGGTTTGCTGGCAATGATCTGATGCCGGGCGGACACAGTCCAGTGTGTATGGCAAAGTGCCGAGCCTTGCTGCCCGATGTGCATGCCTGCAATTGCTCGATCAATCCTGAGTATTGACTGCCTCACTCAGAACATAAGTGTGGCCAATAAGGTTCCAGTAAATATTGTTCACTGGTGTCAACAATGGTGTCCTGTTTGAGCAGTCTTTTGGTGAATGCTATTCATTGGTTTAATCAATGTGTCCTATTAAGATGCAGCTTCATTATTCTATCTCTTAGAGTTCAACAACAAATAAACTTAAAATACCAGACTATCTTCTAATTATGCTCATGGGTCTTCTTCTCATTCATTGCTTTGTGTCCAAATATGGAGTATTCTGGTTTTGAATTTTTTCTACTTTTTCCAGATGATACTCAGAGTCTGAAATCTTTTTGTTTTTCCAAGCTCAGTCCTGCTGAAATTTGCTTCAGAAATGTATAATGATGTTCAAAATTGATTAGGGATGATTCTTCTCTTTGAAAGAAATCATGTGTGGAATGGCTATTGCTCTGTTGAAAAGTACCAAAATTTAAATGTAAAAATTGGCATCATATTTGCAGTTTCACATTTTTTATTATTTTGAAATGATTACTGATTGCACACTTCAAACTGCAGCAATGCAGACAAAAAATTTGTTGATATTCAGTATTGTTTCAGTAGTGTATTTTCCATATGTCATTTTATTTTATAAAAAGACGAAATAAATTCAAAACAAGTTGAGTGAATAACTTCATTGTTGTTGAAATGAAAAAATTTGAGACTGAAATATTTCATTGACTTTTCTAAGTTCTTATGTTTTCATAACATAAAGGGTTTATCACAGTATTTACATGCAAGTAAGTATGATGTGTAATATGATTGACAATAACTCTTTTTTTTTCCTGGGTTTTTCAAGTTCTCTCAAAATCATAATTACAGTATAACTAAAATGGTCATTCAAGCACTTCCATAATGGTGGGATATTGAAAATAAACTTCATTTTTAACTCATACATACTATTTCTTGAAAATTATTTACAAAGGAGTTTTTGACTGCATTATAATTGACAAATATGTGCGTGAAATTGCTGAATGAGTATTCTTGTGATTAAGTGAGCATATTTGAATAGAAATTACTATAGAAAGCTTACGATTTCATGAGTGTACATTTCTATCTTGATATACTGTACTAAATTTCAATTGTTTACCATATACATTTTTTTTAATTTGAAATTTGTCGTTTGTATGGATTGTCTTTATAAATTTTCATTGTGTCCATAGCTTTATACACAACTCTATTATTTTGTCTACCTTGCATGTTTTGTTGTAAATAAAACTTCCTAATTAGACGTATTGACTGAAATTCTGTCAGCATTATTGGAAATTCATTTACATACGAATGTCTAAGGAGACTTTTTCAAATGCAGTAGTGACATGTAGTTCACCAGCTCACACCTTTGCATATTTCATTAGAAGCTGGTATGTCTGCCCCAGTCATCTGAAATTGTTCTTGTAGTCTCTTAATGCAGGTTTTCCAAGATACTCCATATAAATGAGATGCAGTTTTAGTGGAATTCTAAATGTAGCCTGCATATCAATATTGACTGTTTTCATTAATTATAAGCTTTTTTGTGGTGTAATGCTTGTATAAGCTTCTCATATCAATTGCTTTGATATGAGAAGCTTATACAAGCATTACACCACAAAAAAGCCATTTTGTGGCTTTTGCTCAGTTTTGATTTTAGAATCATGAAAACAAAAAATCATCTTCATATACAACTTAAATTTTGTATTAGATTTTTATTTTTTATTTTGAATGCTTATTTTCTCTGCTGTTGTGCATGTAATTAGGCACACAAGCCTGCAGCTGCTGTAAAGAGTCATAATAGATTTACACTTCCACAGGTTCTTGAGCTTGTCACTAACTCAACCTTGACAACCTTATTCATGAAGTGATGGGAGGTGTCTCATGTGCAGTCTACCTTAAATATTGCCTGTCTATTGTGACTTCTGTGGGCTTCACTTTGTATTTGCTTCTGAATGCGCCCAATATCTCTGCATGTCTCAATGCTATTTTGTTTGCGGCAGTCATTTACAGCATCCTAGAAATTGCAGCAGTGCACAGTGGAGGCTCCAATGAAATAATTCAACTGGACAAGCATCACGTGTGGAAGGTGAGCCTTACTCTTGAAATCACCAGTGCTGACAGATTTTCTCTGGATGTGCTATTTCTTCAACAAAATGTCAATATTTGCATCAAATTATCAAAGTTTGTCATGGTGTGCATACTGTAAATCTGCAATATTGGTAATGATTGCTATTATTTGAATGACAATAATATTGTAATATAACTTACATTTTTTGGATGTAATTAATCATTTTGTGTGTAGAATAATTTTTTAAACTGCATTTCAGGTCAAGTCTTTCGTAAATGACCGTTGGGAGGCATGGCTTAGGCTTTAGTGTTAAGTTAATTAGGTTTGCCTAGTGTATGCTATGGTGACTGACATTGACAGTAGGCACTATTAGGTTACAAGCTTAAAATAGGCTTTTGAGACTTGTCTGTCATGTCCACTTTTTTTCATTTTTTTGCACTTTTTTTTGCTAGGGATCTCTTTATTGCCATTTCTTCCTCTTCATTGTAAACTTTGTTTTTGCGTGCAAGGTATCCTATGTAGGAATACATTTTGTGCATAGATTTCTTGTTTTTTTATAGGTACATAGTCTATACTGAATGGTCCCTTCTCTTTCAGTGTGACATAGTGTGAGTCACTGAAGTGCTGCAATCTATGCTACATACTACTTCATCTTATGCAGATAAATTTATAAAATTTCCAAAATGAATAAAGTTTATTGTAGTTTATTAGCTACTAGATTGTAAAAATCTCCAACTTACATATGACTCAACAAACTTACTGTATTAGTACCACATTCTAAATTTTCAAAGTCCTTTAAAGTTAAGCTTATTTAATTTTTATTGATTCTCATTTGTTATTTTGGTATGATGAAATTGTTCATCTATCAGCTTTAAAACATCAGTAGTTTCCTTTGATGACATGTGAGGCATTTCACTGCTGTTACTAGCTGCCCTGAAGTGGTTGGCAGCCAATACTAATTTAGTTTCTAACACTAGCACTGCTCTAGGAAACCAAAGTTCAATACTTGTGGCTCATTTTAATCCTGCCTGTGTTGGCTTGGTTGTTATTCTTATTTTTCATGTATTTGTAGGCCTGTAAATCTTTGTAATTTTAAAAAATTTTGCTACCTTGTTTAAGAAGTGCAAATTTTTTGTTATACTAGGTTCTAAGGTTTTATTATCTATTAATACATCTTAATATGTATGTTTTTCATTTCATTATTTATATTTTATGTATTTCTAAATTGTCTCTGTTCATTATTTATGTCATCATATTCTATTGACCATGAATTATGATATTTACTTAGCTCCAATAAAGTGGTAAACTTATTTTTTATATTTTTTAAAATAATTTGAGAAATGATTTACTACTTGAGTTTTGTCTATCCACAAGTTCAATATAAAAGTCAAGGGTTTTAGGTAGTGTGTTGAATTTCCTTGTCATTTCAGATTCGTGGGATTGTGTGGTGCATTTTTCAACTCGTCTGCTGTCTCTTGGCCATCCACGGAGTCATCATTCTCTTTGGAGCTCCCGTCCTGAAGTAAGTTTTATAATCACAACTTGAAATTGTTGTCCCTTATATCATGCAATTGTCTGATCCTTCTGCTGTAGCAGCAGTCCTGTAAGTATGAGAGGGCATACAACAAGACTCGCACCTGACATGACTTGCTCCATTGACATGCCACCTAGATCTGAAGAAACTTTGTTTTACCTGCTTCTTCAGAACGAAAAAAATTAATGTTAAAGGGCATTGATTTTATTGCTAATGTTCAAGCAACCAATTGACAATGTTTCCATTTTCATTTAAGTTTGCATCTCAACTTTATGCCTGACATTTACTGGGATAAAATTTACTTGAGCTGAGCTCTGGTTGTTATTATAGGTGATAGGATAAGCTGTAGAGTTAGGTTAGTTAGTTTTTCTTTTGTATGCTAAGGGGACCATCATCTCTAGGAGTCACTGAGTTACCTCTGTTGTAGATAGGCCTTCAGTACTTCTATCATCTGCCCATTTTGCTGCATGCAATTTCTTCTTTTTTATGTAATCTCTTCTTTGTTTTTTCCCTCCCCATTCTTAATTTGTTTTTTCTGTGTGCAGGAGGTTTTATGAGGAAACACACTTTATGCATAGATTCCTCATTCTCTGTGTTCTGTACTAAATGGCTTNTTTTTGCTCTCTTGAGGTCAAATTTCATGTGGATAGGAATCTTTAAATCATGGCTCTAATAACAATAATAGAATAATAATAATTGTCTTATAATTTCCCACAATGTTTTTCATTTTCATATCTAAACTAGTAGATGCGCTCAGCCAAAAATGGCATGCCAAATGGTGGGTGTTTGGTTTTAAGATGCCCTCTTATTTACGGTAACCCTGACATCAAATAATGCTATTTTCAGTATCACTGATACGGACTGCCTTATCTGACAGTCATGCTGATTAGGAATACAAACCGGGGAATTTCTTATCTAAATCCTTAACAGCGTAACAGAGACTGACAAACCAACCGACCAAGAAAAAGTGGGCTATTATTATATATGTAGTGGGATTGGGAAAATTAGCCACAAAATGATATAATTTTAATGGTTTACTTCAGTGTTTAGAATTGTGGCTATTGTTGAAAATGTAGCAATTTCGAGAGCAACTTAAATGTTGGATGCTATCCCGCTATATTATGATAGCCCAGTGTTGGTCTGTCTGGCCATCCGTCTCTTTGTCACTCTCTTAAAGGATTTAGATACGAGAAAATTCATCAGCTGAATAACAAGATGAGATATAAATTTTCAGCCATTAATTACTATGGCAAATATGTAGTCAGTGGAATATAAGCTTGAAAGTCCAAATTCTGCACTTTCTGAATACCCCTTTTTTTGAATAGCTCCGAAATACCTAAATGATTCTTTTTTTTGAGCGTGGTAGATGAAAGACTGTACCTTTCACAGAGTTTTTAATCCGGTCGTGCATAAGAATTTTGCATATTTTTTTAGTTGAATTTCTTCCTAGAAGTTGAAACTTAGCGTGGTGTAGAGGCCAAATGAATCGAGTAAGATCCATGCACCTATGCCATAAGCATATACTTGCCATGTACACTTATGTATGCATGGTTCATTACAGCAAACTATGAGAGCTGTGTTCGTCCGTCCCACTCTTCAGTATTGCGTAGCAGAAAATTCAGTTCAAGTGGTTGGGAACTGTACTTTGGTATCCATACTACCATCCATTTCATGTACTACATTCTGCTAAGCATTTTCATGCAAATCATTTACTACTGTTGGTGAATGATCCTTTATTGAGGGAGATTTTGCTTTGCTTTCACCAACAATGGCGCAAAAGATCGAGTAATGAGCATATATAAGTAGAAGCTGCTGAGCAATTCAACGACGAGATGCGTAAACTGACTGGAAATTTTACAATAAAATACACAAAGTACAACTCAAAACGTTGAAACAAGGTACTTATAGAGTAACATACCTTTCATTATCAATTGTTAGCTGCAAAATTCATGTCAATATTACCAGTTAACCTTTAAAAACTTAAATCCCGCGAGACTTATTTTATGAATCGTTGACCTTCCCTCTGTTACTGCAACTTTATGTACATGTATTCGCCCACTCGCAGTGCGACTAGAGAGATAAGACTCATCTTAAGTCATTTTCGTTATTTTGAATTATTTTATGCCTTAATATTTTAGGTTCCTTATTTGTAGCATAATTAAGCCTCATGCTCTACACATGAGAAATAAAAGATGAACAAGATAATTTATTTAAGAATAAACCACATAATACAGATGAGTTCTTCAAAAAAGAAAGGATACAATATTAAAATGAAATGCACTAATCATGTATCAGCATTTTATGTGGAGATATTTCTTCAGTTCATTTCTGTTCAATCAATTGCAATTGGTTGTACTGGGTGTTTCACAAAAAAGTGTTGAAATTTTCAAATATTTTTTGCTCATTTAGCATTGATTGTAGATACTTGAACTTAGTCACATTTTAAAGCATAAAATAGCTTCTCTTACCCCAATACAAATGTTTTTTTAGTCATGAGTTAAGGAACTTTATGAAAAAAATATGATGGGTTTTTAAAAGCATAATCACTTCATTTGATTGAATAGAGCTGAATATCAAAAGAGGCGGAAGAAATACAGTATAGGTATTTTTAAAAGTGAAACAAATTATTTTCAATAGCCCAATTTTCAGTTCCAGTCCCTATTAGTTCATTAATTGCAACCAGTTGCCACAGTTACTTGTGAGACACTGTTGGCATCGGTCTCTCATTGCTCGCATCACCTTCCGAAACGCATTACGGTCGTCTTTGAGCTCGTTGGTATTGTGGGTGATGTGCTCTTGTAAATCTTGAAAGTCAATTGGAGGTGATTTTGTAAACTTTATTTTTCAAACAACCTCAGAGAAAGAAATTGCATGGTGTTTTTGGAGTCAAGAACGTGTCATTGGAGTGGGGTTTAGGGCAGAATGGCCACCACGTAGTCACGACCTGACCCCATGCGATTTCTGCTGCAGGTGTTCATGATGTGCTACCCACTAATGAGTTATTAAAGAGATTTCTTGTTTTCTTGCCAACCTTTTGAAATCTGAAATGAGTTGTGAACATTGGTTCGTTTCAGAGGTAGCATAGGGACAGTCTCTTCTACTTACTGGCTGCTTGTTTTTACTTCAAGCTATGCTATTGGTCTCTACAGAGGAAGCGCCAGGAGCTCCGCTTGCCCTTCTGCCTCAGCAATTTCGTGGAAGAAAGAAGTAAAAGGCTTTCCTCATCAAGACTTATCAACTACCTGCAGCAGACCAACATAATCCACAAAATGAAACTCTTCTCAACGGCAAGATGCTCCTGAACGGTGTTAATATCGTATAACGGGGATATGCTGTATTATGTGCAAGTATGTTTTGAATACAAATGGAATGAGAAAAAATCTTTAGAACAATGGAAGAAACGCCAGAAGAAAGGAAACGCAGACTAGCACGCGAGAGGAAAAGAAGGCAGAGATCTCGGCAAGGTCCTAGTGATGCGGCCAATATTCGAGCCATGGATGCCATGCTCAAGAGAAGAGCTATCTCTCAAGAAACTTGCGAGGAGCGCGAAGCGAGGATGGCCCGTGACCGTGAAAGGAAGCGTCTGAAGAGGCGGACTTCGTCGCCAGAAAGCATGGAAGAGAAAAGAAAAATGGATAGTGCTAGAAAAGCGGAAGCCCGCGCTGCGATGTCACAGGAAGAGATAAACGAAAGAAGAAGGTTAGAAAGAGCACGGAAAGCTAGAGCACGCGCTGCGATGTCACAGGAAAAGATAGAAGAAAGAAGAAGAGTAGAAAGAGAAAGAAAAGCTGAAGCTCGCGCTACGATGTCATTGGAAGAAATAGAAGAAAGAAGAAGAATAGAAAGAGAGAGATTTGCGGAAAGGACAGCTAACATGTCGCAAAAAGAACTGGACGATAGGAGAAGATGCGAAAGGGAAAGAATTGCTAACAAAAGGAACAACCAACACAATGAAGCTGTACCGTTGCCACAAGAAAGTCATGCGAGTGTACCTGGCAATGCAAATGAAGTGAGTAATTTAGCATGCGCCAAAGCAAAAATACATGCTCACCACTACGGTCCCGTGAAATTTGTTAGTCAGTTGTGTAGATCTCACCCATCGAGGGGCACAGGATGGGCCTTAGGCAATTGGGTTAGGTTAGTTAGGTTTGTCTATCTTGTGCCATGGGACTGGCATCCCCAAGGGACTTTGTTAGGTTACCTCAGCTTTAGCTAGGCCTTCGGGACTTCTATCTTTCGTGTTCATTTTGATTCTTACCATTTTCATGCCTTGTTTACTGCTGATTCTGTATCTTTTCTTGCTCTTTCTTCTTAACCAACTGTCGACGACATTATAATCGTATTTCGAAATGCTGATGGAGAGCTACCTCTTGGAAGAGATTTTTGCGTATATCCTTGACTCAGTTTGCATTTGATCAACATGAGCGTGTTGAGTCCCCATCTGGATCCCATGACGTACGCACTTTTTATCCTTACGGTGAACCTGGATGCCGGTCTTGCATGCACTCTACTGGAGAAGGTGGCGAAGTGGTTCAACGCAAGCTATGCGTGCTACAGTTCACAGTTGTGCAGACATCAGTAAGAGAAAATTAATTCTACTCAATTCTTCGTGGTAACTAGCTTTCTGGTAATGGCCAGTCGACTCGTATGTGCAAGTGGAAGCAAACAACCTCGACTTTGACTCACCGAGGACGTTTATTAGTAGAGATGTACTGAGGTGTGGCTGATTGTCAAGCAAATGTCGCTGATAATGCAGGTGCTTGTATTGGCACAAAAGTCATCCTTCCCTTCCAGCTTTCTAGGCTCTTCAAGAAATGTGCGAGAACGATACCACGATGCCATTGTTATTGTTAGCAAATTTGGCCAACCAGATCTTTTCATTACAAAGACTTGCAACCCAACATGGCTGGAAGTAATAAACAATTGGTTACCGGGACAACAACCATGTGACAGACCTGATACTGTTTCGAGAGTATTCAGTCTAAAACTCAAAGCTCTCATAGATGATCTCCTCAAGAAGAATATCTTTGGCAGAGTGACTGCATTCTGTTACACCATTGAATTTTAGAAATGTTTGCCACATTCTTATATCCTCTGATTCTTAGTGAAGAAGATCATGACAGCCGGTGACATTGACTGCATTGGTTTTACTGAGCTACCACAACTAGAAGCTGTACCCGAGGTCCAATTTCCGTCCCTGAGCCAAGAGTAGTACAAGAGATCATTCAATCTTTGAACGTCCATCAACGAGACACTTTCAAACAAGATAGGAATTACCGTCAGCGATGACAGAATCGCAGAGCGTTTCTTCTTCTTCGATGGTCCAGGAGGTACAGGAAACCCCTATCTATACAATACGCTGATGACTTCTCATATCGGAGCATATGTCTGTTCTTCCGTTCGCTACGACAGACATTGCTGCAGACCTACTCAGGGGAGGTAGTACAGTCCACAGTGTCTTCAAACTGCCAGTTCCCATCGTCGAAACCTCAGCTTCAAGGATGCAGATACTTTCTGAGGATTTAAATTACCTAAGTTGATAATAATTGGCGAAGCCTCCATGCTCTCAAGCAATACCTTATGTATAATCGATTACCTTCTCAGAGAAATCATGCGCAGTCTTAATCTCTTAGGAGGGAAGACTCTGTTTTTTGGTGGCGAATTTTGCCAGAAAGCTAAGCTTATCATGCGAGGATCAGACGTTGCCTTCGTTGAGGCGTGTGTCAAATCTTCTCTTCAGCGGCATGTCCAGATCATCAAACTACATACATCAAAACATGAAAACTGCAATCTATGGCTTTCGAATATTGGTGAAAGTCGCACTGAACATATTGAAGGCCTCTCAGCAAATTTTGTAATGATTCCGAACGATTAGCAAACAGAAGAAAATATAGTAACTGCCGTCTACGGCAACTTTCTGGAGCTGCAAACTAAGATGCAATTAAAGGTCTCGATTAGAACCGTTTTAACTTTATAAGACAAGGATGCTCTTCGGCTAAATGGTGAAGTTTCAGGAAAATTACAGGGAATGAAAAGAAGTACAAAAGTTTGGACTGCGTTTAAGATGATGAAGGAAAGGTTAACTTTCAACCTGAGTTTCTTCATTAGCGGACTTCATCAGCAATGCCTCCGCATACACTTTCCTTGAAATAGAGTGCCATTATCGTGCTCGTGCGCAATTTAAGCCCAAAACAAGGCTTGCTTAACAGCACAAGATTGATTGTCAAATTAATTCGCGAGCATTTCATCCACGCTACCATCCTAACTGGCAGTCATGAAGGCCACTCGGCTCTTGTGACGAGAATTCATTTGACACCCAGCGACGCAAATTTGTCATTTAAGCTTAGCGATGCCGACTTCCAGTTTTGCGAGCTTTTGCTATCACTGTAAATGAGTCACATGAACAGTCTGTAAATAGAGTGGGATTGTATTAGAATGGGTCGCGACTCATTTTTGGTCCCGGACAACTGTTATTGCTCATAGCAGAACGGGCACCAGGCAAATTTGAACCTTTCCGTTCCACGAAACGACTATCAAGAGATTTTATTGAACATCGACAATGGTTTGACAAGAAATGTAATAAAGGAACTGCTGTACGCAAAGTGATCGTTTTTGTATATATATTTTTTATTCAGCTAGTTTCATATTTTGTAGAAAAGAAACGTTCTACTATACTCGGATGATAATAACCATTGTAAATTTATATAAATATATATAGTATATTTACCTATACATGTTTCTTCATGAAAAAAAGAAAATTCAAGCCCCACAAAATAAAAGCATGCAAAATCCTGGTAGCATGGCCTGTAATGGTTGGCAGTCTGCACAACGTACAGTAATAACACGCTTTATGTAAATTTTTAATCTCATCACTGAAGTATTCTTTTTTTTAAATGGCATTCCCGTTTTTTACTGTATCGTAGTTGTTGCAAGTGAATATCTAAGCTCCACCAATTTTATGAATCTGATAGCAAGAGACTTTTAATTCGTCACAACAATGACTGGCAGTATTCGTGATACTTCACTTCCTGCAAAAATGAATTCTTTCGCTGCCTAAAATGGAGAGAGGATATTTCTGCCGAGAACTGAAGCCTGCCACGCTTACTTACTGTGAACATTTAATGTTGGCAGCCGCTGTGAACCCTTCATAAGCAAATTATTGCTCAAAGTACTTCTAATGAAGTATTGTCACGAATTCCTGACCGTCGTTTTTGACGGCTGGGTTCACTAGCACCAACTCGTATTTTATTTCAGTCACGTTCACATTTTTGTTGACTCTACAAAACGAATTGAAATCATGTTTCATCTTCATATTTTTTTCAAGTGTAAAGCGTAGGTTATTTAATATTTGCAAGGCTTATATAGGAAATAGTATTATATTTCAACCTTAACATGGACAAATTCACCCTTCTAATTTAGTTTCGAATTAATTTTTATGAGCTGCTGATTATTGAATTCATGTTTATTTTCTCAAAAGTGTATTCCTTTTAGCATCATAGGATATTTGTTACTTGTGTGAATTTTTACATTTGAAATGTATAAATAATTTTTGTGCAGCTTCATATTCCTCTAATTTCGAGTTGCTGTTCTCATTCTCATGAAAATATCCAGACAACTCGTAATATTTTATTGATGGTCTGTCCTCAATGGTCTACAGTGTGAAACCCAAGTACATAGACCTGCAGAAAAGGTGTCTTGTATTAGCACCGCTGCATTAGTCGTGCTGATGATGTATTGACGTAGAAACTGAACCTTCTGTGTTCTTTCTTTGCTGCCGGAACACCTAAGTCATTTTGGCAATTTTGAGATGTAGGGGCTGTATATATTGAGTATTGACTTCATTTTTCTTCATGATCGTTGGTGTGCATGCTTGCTTATTTCTTCTTCGAGTTAAAAGGTAAATATACCTCTTTATCAAATCATGAAATCACTTTCATAGCAATATGAACATATTTCTCAAGAGGCATTCTACATGTATTGTGAACTAAAAATACAGTCTCACTTTAAAACTGTGGGTAGAGCTATATTTTCAATTGAAGGGTGATATTATGAAGGATGATACTCATTATGAAGGATGCCCAAGTTCCTGGACATGTTTACCTGGGGTCATGGATGTGTTTGGAAATATACTAGCAGCAATCAGCCTCCCTGATATTAGCTCTATCCACATTTCTACGGTGAAAAACTGTCTGTCAATTATAAGGCTGATACTTAACTTGTCCGTGCATTTGGTATGTGTTTGGACTTATTTCAGTGCTGTGACGGAGACGTTCTGCCTGAGCGTGCTGCTGACTGCGCTCTGCTGTGGACGTGCCTTTATCTCTCTTGGGCCCAACGCTCTCAACAGTCTCTTGACTGCTAGGTTAGCAGTGTGTCCCCCCTAATTTTACTCTTAGTTCATAGCTTTTAAGCAGTTTGTGTGTGTTTGTAAAATTTACTGCTGCAATTTGGAAAAACTTAAACTCCTATCTCCTTCGAATGAGTCTGATATTTTTAATGCGGTATATCATGATCCTCAGCATCAAAATTCAGGTGTTTGCCACAATAAATGCAGCAACTATCTTTTGAAGGGCTGGAAAACTGTTCAGTGTTGATGAAATGAGTCAAATTATCTGTACTTTTGAAGTCATAGTGATCCTCTTAGATGCGTAAATTAATATCTGTCACAGATGCGTAATATCTGTGTGCGTTTGCGAGAATAGTGCTAGAGAAATTATTAATTGTTCAAACTTATAAGCTTCTGAAAAGAAAAATGAGTGAAATTGCAGATACATTTTTTTTAGTCCTAGTGTTTTTTTTCTTTCCTAGATGCATAAATTGTTATCGGTGATGCAGGCGTGTTGGAGGTGATAGTGAGGGAGAACTGCGTGCTGTACTGGTGCTACTGGGTGCTTGGATTGGAGCTCTGCCCATACCACTCGACTGGGACCAGCCTTGGCAGGTGAGCTACACACAGCCTCGTCTCACGTGCCGGAACGTGGTTGTGGATGCAAGGTGTCTGTGAATGTTGCTTCAGGTGCGACAGAAAATGTGATCACAAGTGAGCATAGCGACGGATGTGAGTAGCATCATTTTTTGTTGCGGATGAGATGTTCTTGCTTCTGATTTATAGACGACTGCTTGTGCTTGAGGGACTTGAGTACAAAAGGTTGAGCGATCAGATGAGTTTTTAAATGAAATTTAGGGACGAACTTAAAGATTGGAAAGGAGGTGTTACAGGGACGAGGGATGAATTGAGAAGGCATTTGTGTTACAAAAATTGAAGGTGCTGTAAAAATTGAAGCTGAAGTGGATCATGAAGGGAAGTTGGGTACCACGAGCGGGACGCAACCAAGTTTTTTACAAATTACTGAAGCTAAGCAATAATTCTGTTTGGAGCTAGCATACGTGAGATTGTTTGGACCGTTTTGTGCCGAGTCTCTGCTCTCGAGACAACTGAGGTAAGAAAATGTTTGAAGGATTGTACAGATGAAGTCTCGTATAGTAGGTGTGTTGAAATTGAGATGCAAAAGGCGATAATTTTAATAATGGTTGATGTGGAGAGATGGTTTGATCTTGGATCAAAATGGTCAATTAGTGATAAAATTACGAATACAAGGAAGATGAGGTAGCGGTAGATCAAAGTTTACTCGCATCGTATGAAAGAAATGCGGTGCGATGAAATAAATATATCTATATGAACTCCACAAAATTGTGCAAGATATAAAAATGAATAGAAAAAGCGCTTCTCCAAATAAATATTCTGTCAACCCTGTATCAATCTTGTCTCATTCTTGGTTTTACCTTTCAAAAGACAATTTTGAGAGCCAGTGGCGTGCAGTGGCGAATTTCAGCTACCTTACTCACCAACGAAATTTTGTTTGCCCAACGGCTCATGCAATAAAAACAAGATGGAGAGCTACGGCCTGTGTCATAAGAAAGGGCCTCAGATTATTTCTGCTGCCCCCGTGATTTTCTGACCCTCCTGTCCCTTCACTCAGACTTGGCCCATCACCTGCACCGTCGGAGCTCTGTTCGGAGAGGGAGTCGCCTGCCTCGTACTGCTGCGCCAGTGTGGAGCGAAGCGTCCTTTGCTCTACTGATCTTGTGTACCCTCTAAAGCACCGGCTCTTCTATTGCTGCCTGTAGTTCTTCTTGCACAATCTAATCCAGCATTTTGAGCCCGTCTGTTTCAAGCGAAGTATCGGTACGTGGGAGAGGATTTCGAATTTTGTTTGATTGTGGAGATACTGTGGGTTGCATCAATATTACCTAAAAAATATATGGTTTTCGACGTGCCGATGTGTATGCAAAAGTGATGGTTTGAATTAAGTTGTTTTATTGATTGCATGGCGCCTTACTAGTAGCATTGTGGCGTTTATTTTTGTGTATTGTTTGCAAATGTTATGATTGTAATTTATTCTTGTTTTGGCTGTCAGTCGTTTCGTTAATCGCAGGGCAATTTTTCTTCTTAAAAGTGCTCCTTCGTGTCTTGATTGCGACCAATGAACAGCGTCAGTGCAGACTGTCAGGAGCTCAAAGACGTTTATGACGCTTGCTTTCTTTCGTGGTTCTCTGAGAAGTTTTTGAAGGGCAGCACGGAAGACACATGTGCTCCGCTCTTCGTTCAGTATCAGAAGTGTGTGAAGAAAGCAATCAAGGACCTCGATATTGATATACCTTCCTCTACTGACTGCTACACCGATAACTGCAACGAGAATAATAAAGACAGAAAAACTAAAGACGTATGAACGGGCTGTGAACACTAGAAAAGCACGACGTAAAATCTACGTCAAGAAAAGATTTGAGCATTTTGTATTAAAAATTATGTATTGGTTCTGAGAAGTAGCGAGTCACTCCAGTGGAGATAAACGAGGGCAAGAATATCATCTTGGAAAGAAAGATCCCAAGATATTGTAGTCAAGTATTAGGATACAGAGGAAACTGCGTGATCAGAAATAATTCTAAAAGCGTTAAAGACTTGAAATAAGCAGAGAAGTACAAAATTCCACTCTTGAAAATATTGTCCTTTTAAAACTGAAATTGTAATTCTCGTAGCCAAGGGGTCTTTTGAGGAACACACAGACTTCAGAGATTTTTGAAACCCCAGCAGAAGCAACTCCCGCCATCATGATCCACCCTCTGAAGGCCGTATGGGACAAGTTGTGCCACTGGTACCTGCTCTACGAACTGAACACTTGCATTTACATTTTAGACTTCCCATCGAAAGTATGCATGAACATTTTCATTCTGACCATCGTGTCGATCATCACATACTCTTCGTACGTGTACTTCCCCCCCTACTTGTTCACGATGCTGGCTTTCTTCAACATCATTGAGGCCCCGAGCGATGAGCTCAGCCCTGACGCCGCCGCCGGTCATGCTGCTGGCGCGGCGGCGGGTAGCCAACTGCCTCCTCTCTGACCTTCTGTGCTGACGCGTGTGTCTGGTGTGGTGTTTTTGGGTGTATCCCTCATTGCGACTATTAGTGCCGTCACGTAATTCGTTTTAATTGTTGGAGAGTGATTTTTCACTTCCCTGACTATATGGGGTTTGCTTTCTTTGACGGCCTCCAAATGATCGGTGTCGAGTTTCTAGTTGATCATCTCACTCGTTCGATGTCGTGCGAGCGCCGTGGCGGCGTCTGATCAGACCCAGCGCGCCGAAATGTTGTCGCCTTGAAAATTGGAAACTCCTTTTCAAAATGATCGTGCTAGGGTGTGTCGCTCCCTGCTGAGGTGTGTATCACACGCTCTTCTCATTCTTTCCTTAGTTGGATGTTGAACAAATTCTCTACTGTAGTTTTATTTTTAAGAAATGATCTTGTAGCTCATTGTGTTGTTTATCATTGATCAGTGGTAAGGAAAGGCTAGGGATGCTATATGAATTAATTTCTACTAGAAAAATGATGTATCTCTTCTTACTTCAGTTGTGATTGTAATTTTCGAAATAGGTACGAGAAATTCCCGTCTTAGATTTTCGACAAAGAATATTGATCTCCCATGTATGAGTTATAGTAATTTTACTTCATATCATATTTTCCTGCTCCAAATCAGCCCTGTGTTAACGTAGTGTGGCTCTCATTCCAACACTTGCGCGTTTTTTTTAACTGCATGTCTTGGGGAAAGTTGATTTCCGCTGTCTCTGGTAGCTATAATTTTGAAGTATTAACACGTCTGTTAAGCCTTTATTTTAAGTTCGGGTTTTCTGGTATCGTTTTGTTTGATCATATACGTAATTATTCGTACATATACACCTGTGGAATGATTACCTATTGTGTCCGTTCTGTTTATTGCGAACAAAAATAACGAATTTTTTTAGTGAACTTGAATTGTGCTTTCGGCTTCTTATCTCCTAGTATGACATGACATTCGTATGACGTGTTATTATTCTACACTCACATTTCATTGCCGAGTTTTCGAACTAGTGTGTTGGCTGTGCTGTAGTGGAGAACCTTATGTTTTAGTTCAACTTTTGGAGTGTGGGAAATGTACATACATTCTCATTTCACATTATTGCAGGGTTGTCCTTTGCAATCATCTTCATTTGGTAATATTTGTTCCAAACTCGTCTTTGGTTAACTACGGACATTAGTTGTTTTTATGAAGTCATTGGCCACCCTCCATTCTATGGGTTTTCTACTCCACTTCGAGTGATGCTGCTTGCTCCTAAGCTTACGTAATGGGCCTGGGTTTCTTCTCGCATCTTTGAGGCATTACCTTCTGTTCATTAACTCATTACCATATCTTTCCGAAGGAATAGAAACGTAGCGCTGCATGAAATAGGCGACTTACCCTTGTCTCTTTTATCCAAAACTTGCTTGTTCCCCCACGGAGATCAATTATTAGTTCAGGTGTTTTTCTTTTTCCGTTTTCTAGGATCCAGTTACAGTTGGACTCAACTACGACCACCGGGATCATCACAGCTACAGATCCTACCGTTAACGTTCTTGAAGAAACACTACGAATGCTAACAATACTGTCGCAACTTCATTTTCATTGATGAGCACTCGCAGTGACGAGTAATCATACGTTGTGCGAAAGACATTAAGTTGTGGATCTGTTTAAGTAGCCCACAGTTTTTTTTATGTGCAGCGGTTACTTTTAGTTGCTGGATTAAACTCGCTTCCTTATTGCCAGTCCGAGTGCTTCATACGTTAAGACTCGAGTAGCAGTTCTATAGTATTGAGAGCGTAAAATTTTGATTTTCCTGGGAAAATATCGTATCTCGATATTTTTTTATTCACTTGGTATCATGACGGCATCATCAAAGCGACCGGGTGTTAACAATAAAGCACAGCTGAAGAGGCCTCTCTGCAAGCAAGTTTTAACGGCACCAGTCGCAGCGCAGTGGCCTGCCATCTCTGAGGCACAGACGCGGCGTATCAAACAAGCCTTTCAGAGGGCTGCCGATGGACTGAGGGACAAGAAACGACTGCAGCCACCTTGGAGAGAGTTGAAAAAGGTTCCCAAAGACAAACGTCCGGAGGCCATTAGTAAGTTCAAAGAACAAAATTTGTCGGGTCTTAACATTCACGAGCAGGAAGCATTTCTTAAATTGGAGAAAAGAAAGAAGGAAAAGCTGCTAGAGATTGTGTTTGGTTACAATGAAATCATGCGGCATTTGTCCAAAGGAACGCTGGCGGCTGTCCTGGTCAACAAGTCTGCGACCCCAGAATTCCTCGCCAAAAGTTTCTTGCCTGGCTGCTACTGTCGTAGCGTTCCTGTTGCGGCCATTGACAACCTTCACGAGGTTATCGGTAAGTGTATTGCCGTGGGTTTCAAGGAGTCCGTTAAAGAGGAAGGTTCTGCTTTTTATGCCTTGTACACGCTCATGAAAGATGTTACAGACGACTCCGCTCCAACACTTCAGCCCTCTGCGACGTCACCGCCTTCACAAGATTCTAATGCCCGAACTCCGCCGTCAGAAAGCAGCTCCAAACGTTTGAGGAAAGTGAAAGTCCCGCCACCGGTAGTAGACGTATCTCGCTACCATTTGATTAGAGGTTCACCTGAACAAACGGTATTCTGTTCTAAACTCGATGGTCAGCAGTGGTCTAGTGACGTCATCTTACTTAGTTCAGACATTCCACGTACCGGAAAAACTTCTGCATCGTTCGATTATCGTAAAAAGAAACCATTAGCCAAGTCAACTCAAGAAGATTCAAGTCCAGTTTTGGGAGAAGAGGATGTAACCGAGTGTCGGGAGTCTTTAAGTGCAGTGACTTTCAAAGAGGATATTCTGTTTGAACTTGATTACGGAGGTGACTGCGAGATCAAAACCGAAGATAAACTAGCTTCCGCCGAGGCTAATGAAGAAGCGCCTGAAGATCGTTCGGTAGAGTCACCCACCTGGAGATCGTCAGTCACACAGGAACGCGACGCTACTGAAATTCAGAGCAATGAACAGAGAACTAAGAATGTGAAGAGGGAGGCAAAGGAGCTGGAAGAAAAACTCGGTGGTGCTTCATCTTACGTTCCAGCTGCTGTCATGCGTGTTGTTGGAAACCCGAAGAGAAAGAAATTCAAAGGTAAGTAATGGACGTGCGACTGGTGCAGGCATCAAACGACGATGAAGAATGAGCAGACTGATGTCTTACTCGGCTGTGCCTCAGCTACAGTCCTCATGTCATTAGACGTGAATATGAACTTCGGGCTGCTAACCCTTAGTAGTTCAATCCTAGGATTCTTATTACATCCTATTGGTGGCTTCTTGTGTTAGTTTAGCATCTTCATTAATATCACGTTACACACCTACACTAATACATACATCTATGGTATTATTTTCCACCTATTTCTGGGATTTAATTGCATGGTTACTGCAAAGCAAATTTTGTATATTAGTGTTGACGCTTTATTTAAAGTTTTGAGATAACCTTCTGTTTAACTAATTTTTTCTTCATTTTTACACTCGCATGCAAAATACACTGCTTGTCATTATTCTCTCTTCCCATCAACCGTAACCATAGGTGTTTAGTGTTTTTTTTACAAAATCTTTTAGAGTAGGATAACTTATAAGTTTGATTTTTTCTTAGACAACATAGCTTCGAACATCTAGCGAAGATACGCAGAGTAACAACGTTTTAGGTGCACTCTGAGCACTATCTCGCCAGGGTGGAGGTATCGTTAGAGCTACGTGTGGTTAGCGCCTCGGTCTGTGTGGTAGCGCGCTAGCTTTCTGTTGGTGTTAAAAGGCTCGGTCCTTGTCGTGCGCTGAAGCTGATTCTCCTGTGTAATGACAAAGTGATTTTCTTGGGAAGTTAAGCTTAAGCCCCACATTTCGCACTGAAGTCAGATGCCCTGTAAATAGTGCTAAGGTTTTGAAACCGAATATGATTTGTACATTAATTTAATTGGAACGAGTTTCTGTCCTCGCTTTGTCTCCCACGAAGAGGTCTGCGCATCGTGCAGCTGAGCTTTGGCGCATGTGAGCTCGTTGTTTTTCTACCCCGCTCTCTTTGTTGTGTTCATGATTTTTATGGCCCATTTCTTAGTGCGGCTGCGGTGGTAAATTGTGATTCCTTGTTACGTTCCGAACGTCGTCGTCGAGATGTATTTTGTTTAGAAGGCGATGTGTTTTTTTTATACAGCTGGATTAGGGTCATCCAAAGTAGATATCAACTGAATGACGTGCGAATTTCAATTCTTATTTTTATGTTCAAGAAGGGTTCAAAATTGGATATTCCCTTGAAATCGACCTTAAACGTGTGGCCGCCAAGTTTTCTCTTTGACAAAACATGAATGTGCGACTGTTCGTATTCTCTGAATTCACCTCTGGCACGATATTCAGAAATTCATGTGAACTATTATGTGATCGTCAGACGTGACTAGGTCTCAGGTGTTTTCACTTCGGTAATTCTGTAACAAGTCCATGATGGGTTTGACTTCATCTCTGTACATGTACGGCAGAACACCACACAAGTCCTCGCTACACAGCACTAGCAGCGTCCGCAGTGCCGAGCTGCGCCGTACGAACATTTGTTTCCTTCCTGGAATTGTTTCTTCTTACCGTAAAGTGAACAAATCTCGGGTTTATTGTCGTTCGTAAAATATATTTGATATTTTGATTTGTACACTTCCGTGCAGCATTTACTCTACTCGTGTTACTTGTATACATAGAGGACAAGTTGGTCTTACATAGTTATGTACTCTTATTTTCCAAGTGTAATGGTCTAATAAATTTCATTTGCTGTATTTCTGTTTTTGCATCCCATTTCTCTAATGAACGCACTTATCGTACGTGATAATTATTCTGTTTGACGCCATACTGGAAATGAAAATTCAATTTGATGGTTCTAAGTGCGCGTCCCTACGCTGTCGCATCAGCATGGTGTCCCTTTGGAATTAATCGCTAAAAGCATTGCCATCATGCGTCTTACAGAGACTCTACGTTCCTCTGCGGGTATGTAGAATTTCTTGAATATTTTCTATGAAAACAAGCTGATTATGTCCGTGACCGTCAGTGTGCGTTAGAGGATTAGTAATTCCTCAAATAGTTATCCTAAGTTACGGTCAACATTAACCTTGTTTGTTGTGGGTTCAGCTGCATCATCATTGGTTTCATTTTTCCTTCGTGGCACTCGAGGGGCTGGTAGATGTAGAATCCAGCCAACATTTTGACGAGAGAACCTCCAGTTCCGTTTCACATTACATCGTAATTTATTTTTTTTTGCCTTATTGAGAGAACCGATATACCGGCTTGGGACCTCGGGGACTGATACTTTATACCTTTGCTAAGTTACTTTTGCTAAAACCGTTTGATAATCGTCTTAATTCAAGTATATTCGCTATTTAAACTTTTATAATGTTAGCTTGTGGACTGTGAAAACCTTTTATGTACTCGAGCTATGGTGGGATCGGAACGTATTTAAATCCTGAATGTAGTGCGAAATTATTTTCTGAGTCAAAGGAAATTTAAAACTCCCTAACTTTTTCGGGCATTGTGTTTTTGCGGTTTGGAAAATCCAAGTTTGAAACAACTTCAAATCATCTGAGAAAGTTGCCAAGATGCTGAAGCCGCTTGATGTCTGAAATATCTAGGCAATCAGGTTAACCTTTGAACCACCGAACGGGCATCGCTATCCTGTTTCAAAAGGATACTGCCAGTAGATTTTGTAGAAAGCTAAATGCAGTCTTATAGCAGACATGTATATGTTGGATATAGTTTATCATACAAAATCAAATGCGGCCTAATCGCTAAAAAATCGATCGATATTGAGTTAAAACCTTTTACGCTCTCGGAACCCGCATTAGTAGAAGTAGCAAGGACAACAACGCTTCATTAACTCGAGACTATCTCGCACCGAAACTGAAGGGACCATTTAGTATTAAGTTTGAGGACTGGGAATCTCTGCAAAAGGTGTGTTCCCACGCGAGATCTTCTACGCATAGAAAGAGCAAGTTAAAAAAAGTAAGATAAAGAATCAACAAAAAGCGCGAGAATGGGAAGAAGCAAAGTGGGTACGGAAGATAGAAGTCCCGAAAGACTAGCTAAACTGAGGTAACCTAACAGTGTTCCTCTGGGGACGCTCGTTCACATAGCACAAGACATACAAATCTTACATAATCCTATTGCCTATCCTATGCGACCTGAGGACGAAAACCCTAGTTACAAAGGACCACAGCTGCCTAACTTTACGGAACTACCGAGAACAGGCGTCAAGTGTCAATATTTTTCTTCCACATTGTACATACATTTGCACTGCTCGTGCGGCCCTTGTGCTAATCGCGGTGTGAATTACACGGTCTGCGTTGAGAAGGCGACTGGAGCTCTAATGCGATGCTCGGGAGGACTTGCCAATAAAGCAGAGGTGCAAAAAACGCGCACTCAGTTGCGGTGTAGAGTGGATTGCCTGAAGAATTCACAGGACATTGATCGACTCGCTGAACGGAACTTTGTTTAATCGTAGATTTTTGCAAAGCGCAAAAGAACTGCCAGAGAAAAAGTTACCCAAAACAGGTCCACAATGCTCGTAGAACAGGCCTCTTCAAGATGAATTGAAGTTGTAACGGCACTAAACTAATGCGTTGGAATCAGAGAAACTGACCTAGGGAGGCGCGTGGTTAAAATTTTCATAATTTACATATATCAGAAATAGGAGACGAGACGCATTGATGTTGTAAAATGTTAATGGCTCCAAAAGTCACGAATTTTTTCTTGCTGCCGATTTAGAATGAAGGAGTTAGATCAGATATAATTTTTCAGTGCTAGGAAGTTATAATTTAACTGACAGTAATGTGGAACGCAGACGTTTTATACCGGGATGTAAAGACCTTTCTTCCTCACGTGATGCTCTGCTTCGGAATCAGGTGGCATTTACTTTGTAGCTCCTTTCATTTTCGCCTACCATTAATTTCTCGACACGGAAAGGGAAGACTAATTCCCTTGGGAAATTCGTAAGATAGTATTTTCCCGCTTTAGAAACTGAATAATGCGTATATAGCGTCTGATGTTTTAAAAAGTTCTCTGACGATATTATCAGTTAGAGCTAACTTACAACTTTAACCAAAGCACCCGAAACATTACGTGGTGTAAATAATCACATAAATCTGAAACGTTACAATTGTCTCCTGACGTTGCCAAGCTTCATTATTTTCCCTTGAGCTGCGTTTGTGCGTGCAAAACCGGCACATCGCACCGAATGGCTGATCTAGCTACTAGCTGTCTCTACGCACGAGGAATCCTGTGTGGGAACATGCCAGTGCATCGATACCTCGTTTTCTACAGTCCATGGTAAAGGTCCCCTGATCTTTGCCCTTTTTACATGATATCTTATGTCGACATAGAGCTTTAAACTAACTAATACTTAAATCTAACTAAATGACCACTTGTCCCCTGCATATCGTGCTCTCTGGTTTGTCGATAAATGATTTCGGTGAGGATTGTACAAGCGCATGCGAATACTCTTAACAAACTGAAGAAAGCGTAGCTGTAGGTAAAAAACTTGAGAGCATAAGTAACCTCTACTTTCTGGTGGGTGAAAGAAAAACTGGTCTTGCTAAAATATGCACAAGTATTTTGTTACTCATATTTTCTAGGTGTATGTTTCCGCCATGGTCAACTGTCCAAAAGGTTAATAACACAAGGTATTAGTATGGAGCATACAAACCACTTTAGTTAAAAAGTTAAAAAACCGCCATCGGGTTCGAGTGATTTATTAAATACTGCAATTAACCAAGGGATAAAAATTTGGCGTAAAATTTTTGAGAACTCACTGGAAGTGATACCTTTTAAGGAATACTACAGTAACTGTACGCTAGGTGTGTAAAATATCTACACGCAGCACGTAAATTTTTTTTATAAAATCTGAAGGACAATTCATAGTTGAAGAGCGATGTGCTATGATATCTTTGCTTCAATTGTTGTTGCTGTACCGTTGATAGTAAAATCTTCATCATAGGTACTTACTGACACGAAAAAATTGATCATCGTAAGGACATATGATGGAAAGTAGACTACAGTCGAGTAACTGATAATGCTGAATAAACTTAGATAAAGCATGTTCATCGCGATCCTGTCTTTCCCTTCCAAGGTGTAGACGCCGCTGTAGATCAGGTATAAAAAATAGCAGCGGGAAATGAAATTCCTGACCCCTCCACGGTCCACCTCGTGAGTCATGATGGAAGCCGCTGTGTTCGGCTGTGAATGAAACTCCGGTGGTTTTCTGCTCTGATGTTCTGTAAAAAAAAGAAAAATTCAAATGAATTTCGATTTCATCGTCGACAGCTGGGATTTATCAAAGTTGCGGTAATTCTTCCGCATAATAATTTTCTCCTAAATCAATGTTTCTACTTTTGATGAATGAGCAGTCGTCTCTTTCTTGAGCACCGGGTTCAGCAAGGAAGGAGTACCTGTAATGAAAACAGCCTCGCGTTCTACTTCCGCTTATTATGAGAGGATGCACAGGCAACGAAGAGATGTACAGGGTGCACTGATGCCCTCTAACTGCGGTGGGTTAAATTACAGGTCTGTCTCTCCATGGATTATGAAGTTATTTCTCGCAACAGCCTTGCAAATGGTGCGCGGTAAAACGCAGCCGTGTCGATGGCGCGCAGTAAAACGTAGAATTGATATTCGGTTAAATTTTGTTTCAGCGCTTATCACTTGCTGGCGTACGTGCCTCGAGTCACCTTGCATAACTAGCGGCAGGCGTTAATGCGACGCAACGTATTTTGAAGCGGAGACGAAACGATGATGGAAATAATAGAATACTCGCGATGTTCATGCTAGATTCAATAGCACGGCGTATCCGGCTTCGATCCGAGGGAAAAAGATATAAGGTGCAAATAAGAGATGAAAAGACCTAAAAATTAAACCAACAGTCTACCGAGTGCTAATAACATCAGCCTATTTCTGTGAAGGAGGCTCAATATTTGTATGAACATACCGTGCGTAAAACATAACTTTCTAGTTCCTCCATAAACATTCGCAGCAGGGAAAATTGACAAAGCCAATTGCATGCTACCTTGTCGACCGCCAGTACCTAAGATGGGAGAAGAGTGTTCATGTTTGCGATTCAAATTTGCAATTCCTACGTACATACTGCTCGTGAAACACAAATTTTAATTCCTCCATTAACGTTTACAGCTGGGAAAATTGACGTTAAAGTTAACCGCATGTTACCTCGTAGACGGCCGGTGCCTAACATGGGAGAAGAGTTTTTGTGTTTGCGATTTAACACGTTGACTCCGAAGTGGGCCATATATGGTACACGCGATCATCTAACCTAACCTATTCCTACTGTATACCAGATTCCAAATTATACTTCTATCTTCGAATCTTAGCAAGTTTGAAGCCTTAGAAACCCAAAATTTGTTTTTTCAGCAGCGCAATATTTTGGGCTGAGAAAGCTATACTTGAAGCAACAAAAAAATTGTATTGAATTTAACACGTTGTCTCCGATTCTCCACGCAGGTAAAATTACATGCCGACAAATATTTCTACTGTGAATTTAAAAATGAAAGATTTTGGTTTCACAAATTTGGTTACTCTATTAATTTTCTTTCTAATCAGAACTAGCTTATTCGATTAATGAACGCAAATTTGAAGAAAATTCGAAAATTTATATTTATACATGATAGTGTTTTGGTTACATTAGGTTAGGTTAGATGATCGCGTGTACCATGTATGGCCCACTTCTGAGTCAACATGTTAAACAAATTGAAATAATGTTCCGTGTAATAGAAAAGTTCAATTTACGGGCAAGTTAAGAGTTACACCAGGGCGCGAAGGGTTAACTCAAGTCCCTTTGATGAGTTGGAAGGGAATCCCGTTGCGCACCTCTTTCTAGGAATCAATAGTATCGTCGTAGCTTTAACAGCATATATTTCTTCTACAGTACAAGTATTTGAAATTTTATTGCTAACAATAGTAAAAATCAATTTATTTAGTTCAAATATGAAGAACTCTTTGTGCGTTTGCAGCCCACTACAGAACAACACTAAGTACTAGCTCTAGTCTTTCACTTCCCTGTGAGGGTATCTACCCGCTGTCTACTTTCCAAACATAAAACAAGAGGCCTCAGTTTAATTAGGTAGAATTAGGTTTATGAAAATTATAATAAAAAAACATTCATTTACCGATGCAGCAGGTTATTTTCCTGAAATTTCCGCTTCTTTGTTTTTTTCCACCACCTCGACACCACACTCGAAGTCTACCCAAAATAATCACTAAACAAAGTGCAAACTTCTAGCCTGTACTCTGAGCAGCTATCACGGACACTAACTGGAAAAAAGGAAGTTTGTTGTAGCGCTATCTAAATTATCTCCTCTGTCGACTGATAGTGATAAGATTGTTTGGGAGGCAGCCATAAAAATCCCGAGAGATGACCTAACACTTTAAAAACATTGTACAATCCCAGGTGCCTAGTAGAAAACAGTGCCAAAACGTGTAAGTAGAAATTTCATGTGCCGGGGGATGTCTATCTTCAGAGAACGCAAATGATAACACTGACTATCACCTTCGTTTGCTACGTCATGATGCTAACATATGGGATTTGCCTGACGTACAAGCGTTGTTTGTTTCATTTCACAGAAGAACCGTTTTTATCACTACATATTTACGATCAATTGCGTATAGCAGATAAGTCTAAAACTGTTCATTACGATTTTAAAAACTGCATACTCTTTTGCTGAGAATGGTCCCTTGAGGAGTCTTTGGCTTATGAAAATTGAGGAGTCTTTGGGCTCCATGGTGTGCTGCTAGCGTGATGGCCTCGTAACCGAGAAGACCCTGGTTCAAATCTCGGCTCAGTCGTCGAGGCATTTTCACGTAAGCAGGGAGTACTTCCCTTGGACAAGGAAGTTTAAACCACACGTTCCTCACATCCCTCACCACGCCATTAGTTGTAAGGCATTGAAAACCCAACGGTAAAACGTGTTGGAATTAATGAAGGTTCTTCTTTATGTTTCTTTTTGCGAACGTGATGTAGTCACACATCCAAGATTAACTTTGAAATGAAAAAGGACGCGTAAGCAGTAATTTTTCTACGATGTGACTGGCAAATTTACACTATTCTTAAAATAAATGAGTAAGCACGTCGAGAACGGTGGTCTAGTATACACAGTAGATGTCTAAACTTACACCTGCTCTTGCGGGTGTACTGCTATGAACGAGTATTTGAAAGATTATTTTGAAATTCTGATCAAACAAAGTTGATACAATTATGTTTACCTATCAGAATACCTCTTGTTCAAAACGTATCGCACACAAATGTGAGAATGTATAGCCAGATAAGTTATATTAACGTTACAATATATTTTGGTAAAACCAACTTCAAACGTTTCGGCCATTGGCCAAAGTGACACCTAAAAGTCTTTGAAAAAAACAATTGAAGTGAAACTAATTTTATCTATTTGTTCCAACGTATGCACACAAAAAAATATAATACAACCGGTATAGCATGAATAAAAGAAAAAATGAAGGTGAAAGAAAATAAAAGTAAGATGAGGGAGGAGCTGAGTTACGATTATTTATTTGCAACCAGTGTCGTCGTGGGAAGCGAGCTGATGCCATTATATAAGACAGGCTTCAACTTGAAAATGTATAAAGAGTAAAATTCATATATCTGTGCACATTGCGCGTTCGATAAAGTATAAAACTGATTAGTAAATACGGGCATTTATCAAAATGCTCGCGGACAGCCAAAAATGGGGGTCCGAGAAGCTGCACCAGTTCTAAAATTCCTACCATGATACGAAAGGTACATCGGAAGTGCTTCGATGCACAACGTACTCAATTAAACTTATAAACAAGAAATGTTTGCATGTTTGCACTCCAGCAGGAAGTTCATCACTATAGTTAACAAGGAATCTTTTCCAAAGATTGTTCGCAAAATAGTTTGAAACACATGTGATTAAAATATTTCGCAAATATTTTACTTCTGCGTAAAGGAAAGTAGAGTAAAAATGCGAAAAGGAGCTGAATTGAGATTATTTATTTACTAGTGTTAAGAGGAACCAGCTGAGGCTATTATTTAAAATAGGCTTAAAGCCTGCAAATAGGCTCTTCTAGCATCAAGTTCAACGTTAACAGATGATCTAAAATCAGCTCCATCTAGCATCGTACTTGAACTTATTCTCACTTTATTTTAATCTTTTATTGTTGTTTTCCAAGTTAGGTAACATAATTTTTGTATGCAAATCTTAGATCACATGTACGAAATTAGTTTAATTTTTATCTTTATTTTCAGAGACTTTTTGGTATAAGTGAAGATGGCCAATGGCCGAAACGAACGTTGGTCGTTATGTAGAATACTTCTGTTTAAAAGCAAGCTAGTGGCCTAGACCCTAGAGTACAGAGGAAAACGTGATAAAAATTTTATCGAGTTGCACCTGGGTTGAACTATGCGCGTTAAGCAATGTAGTACGGCGTATACATATTTCTGTATCACTCTAGCATTTTCATTCGGCTGACTTGACTTAGCGGAAATTCAGACTGACTTTCAGAATACGCAGAAGGCCTGTATGGCTTCGGCAGTTCGCTCCGACTCGACTATAACACTCAATTTTCATGAAGGACTTTTGTTGCTAGCGAAAGTGAATTTTAAACTCAAGCGAGATGTTCAATAGACGAGTATTCATATATGAAAAACTTGTGGGTGTTTGCCGAGCGGCTTCGAAGTACAGCTTGAAAATGTTGTCATATCAGATGTTTCCATATGATTGATAAATCTCAGGACAGATGTGAAAATTTTTTATGGTAGTTTTAGTAGTATTTTCAAGATAAATTCTGAACAGTTGCAATGAAAAGTTTGCTAGCTCTAATGTTTGACGCTCAGTTTGCCTATCGTTATTAGCTTCACTGAGCATGATAACTTGAAATATTTCCATGCCGCAATGCAGGATAAATTAGGCGTTATAGAGGGAAGAGTTTCATACTCGGTATTTTGGGTATTTTTACGCCAGCAATTTAGGTGGGTGCCCAAGATTTTAACAAGAACGGACTATCTATTCGAGTTTAACTCAATTTGGCTGTAATAGATGTATGCGACAGATCTAATATCCGCCTATTTTTATTATATTGTGCAGCAAATTGAGTATTTTAATTCATTATTCGTTATTTCGAATGTTTTATGACCCAGTGTCTATGAATTTTACTCAAATCACAAGGCCAATTGTGAGCCTTGTGAAAATCAACAAGTTGCATCGATTTCTCATATTTTAGGGGGAATTTTTAACACGACAACCGTGACCGCGCGCCCGGATTGTTATATCTTGGATAACAAAGGTCTTAACCATGTGTGCCGTAGTATATTTAAATTGAAAAGCGGAATCATGAAAACTACAAGCAAATCAAATTCATTAGACAGATCTGTTTGCTAGTCAGTCACAGGCTATTTTATGTGTTATCTCATATCTTTTGAGATAAAATTTAAGCTTGAATTTCCAAGTCATGATAAAAAGTGAGAAAGTATTTCCCCCATGTTCGCTACACCGATTAAATTTAGGAACAGATATGATAAGACAACTGAGGATAGAACTTGTAATCTTAACTATCTGGGACCCGTGGTGCAATAGTAAAATTGAATGTCATTACTCATTAGTAAAATCGCGATCCATTCCTCGATTAATTCATAAATTTGCGTTCAGTTTGTGAGCGAAAATAAATAGACAGACATCAATTCTGTACTACGTGACCATTTCTTTCCAAAAATTTCGACTCGTTGCCTCTATAAATTGCTCAGAAAGGGTTAATTTGTCCTTGCACAGACCCTCGCTACCAACCGTGAGACGCTTTTTAGGGTAATTTGCATTGCGTTCGTTAGAACAAACGTTGTTGGCCCACGTCTTGGTGACGTGCTTTGGGTCGTAATGGTTTGATTCAACGTTACTCTGCGTGTCTTGCTGCGATAATTCGCACCTTTGAAATATCGAGTCACCGCATGCCCAAGGAGTCCTTCCTCGTTGAGTGAATGTTGTGTACAGCAATGTTGATGAATTGGAATTTATAACTTTGTTTCGCTAACTAAAATTGTTTGCCCACTTGCAGGAATGAATACTTATATCTAGAAAAATAGCCGGAAAATATATTATATACTTAAAGTGGATATTATTTCATTATTGTATTGCAAGGGACGGTAAAAATGGCAAATGAAAAGACAGAGATTAAGGAATAATTCTAGGGGCGTAGGGTACGACAAATTCTACGCGATTGTGAAGTGGATGAGTAATTTTAGGCCTTCTACAAGAGCCAAATGTTGGTTGCAATGCAGAGTTACGGAACACGACAAAATCTGAGCTGCCACTTATCACGTAACAAAGCTTACTTATCCATGACAGAGGCATTTTTGTGAAAGACTCCAGCGTTCATTTGAACTCTGGTGATGGGGTTTCCCCATTTTTTCATTCCAGTCGGTCGACGCTCAAAATTCTTCTTCTTTTTTTGCTGATTACGTTGTCATATCGTTCGTCGGTTTGAGCGAGTCATTTTGAGGAAGCTACGAGTATTCTTATTTTGCACGGCTTCCTATGAATTCCTATTTTGACCTGAGCATGACTCAGTCAAAAATTTCTACGCGATGTATATATGTAGTTGCAATGGGCGTCCTCACTCACACCAGTCAAGAGTGACGACATTTTAACGGCTTTGAAAACTTCCTTTGAGGCATCGTTCTGAAATAAATGCGCTCTAAAACGGGATCGTTTTCACGTGGAGTTATAGGAATGCACCTTCTGGCGAACTCGGCTCGTTTGAAACTTGTCCCATATAGCGTATCAACAGAGTACGTACCGCAGCATGAACTCCTGAATCGTGTTATCTATTTCTGTAAAATTGTTTTATTAATACACCTTAATTTGAAATCATGTTAATATTTCTAAGTACCCAAAAATCGCACATTTCTGTGGAAAAATTTAAACGGAATCGAACATCTTAAATGTTCCACCTTTGCAATCTCTTCTGGGTTCGATATTTGAACCGTCAGTGCTCGCCGTACAAGGCAGCGATTGCTGGCAAGAATGAGAGCCGAAATTGTCCTCAATGTCACTCCTCAAACCTTGACTTTGAGAGCAAAAACCTTGTGTGTACGACACACATACATACTAAAAAGCTTATGGACAGATAGAAAAAAATGTTGAGCCATGTTTATTAGCCCAAGCCGTCGCGCCTGCTCGGGAAGAGTTCCCTGGAGGGGTTAGAGATCGAGTTCAGGGACCTTGGAGATTACTTGACTCAAGCCTCCGTGCTAAATAACAGCTGGTCGCTGGAACAACAACTAGCAAGAAACAACTTTCGACTACCGAAGCAGCCGTTTCGGCGCTGCCGCAAAAGTTGAGGAAGAACTGAAGTGAGAAGAAATGAATTTTTCTTCACATTTAATAACTTATAAGAATTTTAATAAGTTCTAGGTCTAAATGCATTTTAAACTATCTACACCAAACAAGATGAAGGTTAAGATAACAAATTACGCGTACATTGTAGAGGGACAGTCGTTCCGTCTACATCGATTCAACAAACCGCACGCGAATACGTAGAACGGAGAAAATATTCCCGCCTAGTTTGGGTACAGAATATACAAATATTTACCTTAGGAGACAAATATTACGTCGTACGGTAGGTAATAAGTTCGAGATCAAAATTTCCGTAACAGCATGCATGAGTGCGACATCTATGACCGATATGAAATTTGAAGACCTAGGCCTAGTATATGTAAGCAATGTTTTCTTATGACGCAGTTTTGGGATCTAGATGACTAAGTATTTTAATGCTACAAGGTATGTGCTTTAGCAAATTTAAGTAGTTTTTAGTCACACCAATAGTAGAAGAAATTTTAAAAGAAGAAAAATTATTTATACTTGGATTAAAATATCATTTCAAGAACAACAAAGAAACAGAATAGAAAAGGTGTAATTTGAATTTATATTCATTGGAGTCGATAATTAGTTGAGAGTTCCTTAGAAAAAATAAAAATTACGATAAAAGGTTCATTGTACTTTGATTGAGTAAAATAAACTGTCAGAGGTACACGACTTTCAAGTAACAAGTACATGATTATGGTCATTGAGCGACGTGTTAAACCATTTTTTTGTTGATTTCACGGGTCATAAAAAATTTCCAAGAATGCGACGAGCATGAATCAAAATATGGATGATGATGAGGCTGAGTTCGAGGAGAACATATCCTTCAGGCTACCCCGCTCATCTTTTATAATACTACATGTCACAGTCCAGAAATAAGCATATCTAAATAATACAATGCTGTTTTCAACTGACTGCAAACCTGTGATAAAATTAGCTCTCAATTGGCCCCCGATATGCGGGGGCAGAACGTGTAAATTCCTCTGTATTGTAGTGTAAAGAGTTAAGAAAAAAGTAATGCTTACAGTTAACAGGTGTGAAATAGAAGTAAAGACTCGAAAAATTAGCGTACACATTGTGAAAGAAGAATACTTTTCAAATGAAGCTCACTCATAATTTGAGTATCAAGGCAACCTTGAAAAAAGGAGGAATCTGTTCGCTCGTCTTTCTGTCGCCCCAAAAATGATGTTAAAAGGACGATAGCTGTAAAATTTCCTTTTAAATAAGCGTTTCGAAGTAACTCGGTGATTGGAGATTATGTATTTTATCAGCGCTAAGATTGAACAACATGCGCACGTAGTTTTTTGTCGCTCGAAAAACAATAAATCATAGGATGAAACACTGAAGACGATTTCAATGGGGTTTCCCCAAGCCTTTAGAGCGGCTTGAGAGCAAAAAAAATAATAGTGACATTGGCACTCACAGAGTGGGAGATCTTGTAATGCCGCAGGCCGCCAGCGCGATGCATCAAGAATAACAGAGGGATAAGATAGGATGGTAAACTTAATCGGGAAAAAATTAATATACATAGCACCACCTCGTAAGCACTCGTTATTTACTTTGAGCATTTCTCTGTATACTACTCGACTAAAAAGTTTGTCACACCCTGGAAAATTTAGGTACAATTTGTACAATTTTTTAAAGGTTCCCTCATTAGCAAATTTGAAGAAAGGGAATGCGGTAACAGTAGTGGCACTCAGTGTCACTAGCAGTCAGTACTGCACCTACTCTCTACATGACAACAAGCATGAATAATCCCGCTGGAAATAGGCCTACAAAACAAACCTGTCTCTGACGAAGGACAGGTTATAGTTTTGCACCAGGCTGGGAAATCTCTCAAATAAGTGTTTCAAATGATGGCCGTAAGACTTAGGGCTCTGCCAAAAACAATTACTCTGAAAAAAAAGATGGTTAAGTGCAGTTAAAAGATAGACAGAACTAAAACATGCGTTCTCTGAAGCGATGGATACAAGCAAACCTACGGAAAAGTGTTCAGTGATTGACTAGCATGTTCAACAAAGGTCCTAGAAAATTTTCTGCTCGTACCATACGCCAAAAACATGGAAATAGATTAAGGCGTTGCGCTACCACTAGGAAACCATTAGTCAGTACGAGTAATGCTAATCGAACAAAATAACTTCAATTTGCAAAAAAAAAACAAAGACTAAACTCTCAAGCAATGGAAACAGGTCGTGGGGTGAGATGAACTTTGTTTAAGAAAGATGACAGAGTTGGAGGGAAACGAGCAGTCCATGAATCTTTGAATCCTTCATGTATCGTTCTGACAGTACAGGCCTCCGAGGGCAATGAAATGATCTGAGGGTACTTCACAACTTCCTGATAACGTTCGGCAACCTTGTGCGGCGATAAAAATAAAATAGGAATATTTTAACATCCTAATGGGCCAAGGACACCCGTCTATGGGCTTTCATTTTCTTGATGGTTCTGGTATTTTTCAAGACGGCAACGCTCGCATCCACCGGTCTCACGTAGTGCTAATTTAGTTCAAGGATCACGAGGGATCACTTTCTCAGATGGAATGGCGTCCGCAGTTTAGCGACTTAAGCCCTATCGAAAATTTGTACGTACGACCAACAGGAGAGGGAGCTGCAAGCCTCAACACCTCTTCCTTCTTTGTTGAAAAATCTTTCTCGAAGTTTACTCTTTCTTTGAACAAATGTTCATTTAAATTACTTGCAAAATCTGGTGGAATATGTGCCTACTAAAAATGAAAGCTGTAATAAATGCAAAAGGTAGTCCAATAAACTTTTGAGCTTCATTGTTTTCGTTCCTTTCACATTTCTCCACGGTGCGACAATTTTTTTGCCGGGTAGTGGACACGCACACACAACAAACACACACACACACATGCACTGTTGAGCGCAGTAGAATTGATTAAGATGGTATAAGTTGGGGATGTTGCTAGTGAGACAGCGTACGCACAGAGTGTCGCTACTTACGATTAAATTAACGATATAATTAAGTTTTGAATTATTTACAACTCAAAAGTTAAGGATGTTACTAAATGCCTTATCTTTTGCCTCATAAATGTTGGACATGTTAGGCCGACGATAAAATGTACGCAATAGTGTTTTTGTGATTATTTTATGACTGTGTGTTCAATTACTATTTCAGCTATTCTAAGCGTATCAAACTTTAGAAATCTTTTAATATAATCTGTACTGGTAGGCGCCGAGACCACCTCCGTTTCAAGAGCGCTGTTGCCTCACATGTTTTCATGGACTGAGGTAGTATAGAGCGACCTAAAATAAAATTAGAATAATATATTCTAATATATTAGGAAGGAACTCAGCGCTTTCCTCGCTTGAATCGGAAACTGACCGCAGAGTTCTACCAGCATGCAGAAGACCCGTGCGTTGGAGCGATTAGCATCTAACGATGGCAATGACTAAATATTTCACTCAGGAAATTTTCCAGAGACTTCACAAATTGTGTTTCAAAGTTGATAAAATAAATTCAGTCAAACTTCAAAGATTTTAATGAAATGATTTTTTGTTTGTTTAGCACGCAAAGTAGTACCATGTGCAACTAAACAAGGTCTCGACGGGATTTGCATTTTGAGAATTCTTAGTAACACGGTGTAGTGTGGGAACGTAAGCAGTCCATACAGAGTACTAATGTCGAGTTATTTTCTTACTTAAGCGTATGGATATAATGTTCTATGATCTCTACAGTAGAAGTGAATTTCATTATGAATATCATAAGTTTGAAATCGTACGAACGCATTTATACCGTACTCCGTTCAGTAACCCAAAAAATTGTTTTTAAACTTTCGCAACTTTCGAGTGCCTTTAGGCTTGAGAATTGATTGAGTATCGCTTTTATTGTTCATTGTTATTGATTTTCCCATACTCTACTAGCTATTAAAGTCAAGCCTGACTTCCAAGCACAAAATTATTGTTTGACAATCTAATTCGATAGGCCAACGAAGATTTCTGTTCATAAGAAACACTTGAAGCCGATTTTTGATCGAAAATTGAGTTACCATGTAGAGTATTTTAAATTTAATCTACATACGTCGAATACTTTGGAAAATCATGTCATACCCTCACTGGTTTATCATTTATGGCGTTCGTTGTTCAGTTTTGTCTTTTCCTTTTCTACGTTACTCCTGCAGGTGTCTACTCTGCACACACTTTTTGCCTAATACTTTGCACTTCGCACTTTACACACCCAGTATTTGAAATATGAGCTCCCAAGTCAAGTGCACACTTTTTGTGTACCTCATTAAAAATTGAAAATACAAATCAAATCGTACGTATAACACGTACGAGATGTATCGAAGATCACTTGTTTGTACTCTCACACTCGTTTAATCGACATTATCCGGCCTGAGCTGGTGTTGGTCGCTCAGGCTTCAGAGCGATCAACTCTTCAAAACCTGCCACCTCTGACCTCACTTGGAGCAATGCCCCTAGAACGAAAATTTATTTCAATACTTCAAAGCCATGCAAATTTTAAGCGCACGTAGACAAATTTTGTTTCCCAATTCAATTTATCGTTTTAGTTATGTATTGCATACGAGGGCAGCATGCTCATCTCTTACGAATAACAACCACCGTCTATCCTGGAACACTGTCCCAGTTTTCAAAAACCATAAAAAATATTCACAATGATAGCAAAGTTAGAAAATCAGCACAGTTAACCTTATAACGTGCGTTTTAGCACGAAACCGATTTTTACAGCCTCGTACCCGGACACTGGTGTGTTATGTATCGTGTCTGACTGAGAACGAAGGCAAGACCCACGCGGCCTGGACGCTAGAGACGTTACTACACCAGGCCGCTCGACGAAGCACTGAGCTGCCATGGCGGAAGGTCATCGCCAGGTCTGATCAAGGCTCGGTGTCATGGATACGAGAGCGAATAGCAAGAAATTTGACGGATAACCATCAAAGCAGTCAATGCACTGGCGTGCCTAATGGGACGTCAGAAATTGTTTACCAGGTGAATTTAATATTTTGTTTACTGCCTTTACTACGGGTTGGATACTTAAGCGTTAGCTAGGAGTAAATGCGTAGTATGAATACAACATCGTTAAAAACAGAATTTAACTCAGTCTAATAACTGTTTAAGAAAACCATGAGTTAACTGGTAAACACAAGGTTAAGTCTCACTTTTTTAACGGTCGTTTTAAAAAAAATTATTCATATTACCTCCTAAAAATTAAACTGGATTCTCAAGTGGCTGCAGAAAATTATTTCCATTGTGAATAATACCTCAAAAAAAAATACTATCTAGTCTTAGGGTAAACTGCCGTGACTTTCAGTACCATTAAATCGTACTAGCGTGACGGCCTCGCAGCCGGGACGTTCAGAGTTCAAATTACGGCTCAGGCAAGGGGTATTTCACATTACCAGGAAGTACTTCCCTTAGAAAAGAAAGCTTAAACCACACATTCCTCACATCCTTCACCACAACATGCAGTAGTTGTGAAGCATTGGAAACCAAACGGTAAAACGTGTTGGAATTGATAAAGGTTCTTTTGAAATCGGTACTATGACAGAAAGATGGAACTTCCATGTCAGCTCTTTCACGTATGATATAAATGCTTTCAATATAGTAACAGTAAAACAAAAACAAATTAATATATACAGATTAGATCGAGATGCTTATTCTCTTGAAATCAGATAAAATACATATTCCTCAGGACACAACTTGCGAAATAGAACAGGTAGATTTGTGAAATATATTTGTTAACAATTCCGAAGTAACTCCTATCCTAGTTATGACTCAAGTATTATTCATGTCTTGAAGATTTTATTTCTCGCATCTCACATATATGACGCCATGCTTTCTTGATTTAACCATTTTCCTGAAAACTATGTTTGTGAGCGCGTAAAAACACCATGTGCTCTGTCGTAAACGCAACAGGTGTTGGTAAAAACGAGGGGCTGGTAAACCTAGTTCACTACATGCAAACACTGGCAATTAGTTTTACAAGCGTGTGCAGAGGAAGAAAAAAGTAAAAAAATTGTAATTTAGCCAGACGATCTAGAATATCGTTAAGATGATGTTTATTATTATTTTATTTCTATTGGAAAATGAATCTACTAAAGCGATACCAAAAAACATGAAATATTCCTTATTTTTTAGGCTCAAAATTTTGTTTTTAAAATCGGGTAACTTGTTTCTTTCGAGTGAAGTGACCTGCTGTAGGGTTACTGCTACAGAAACACGTCCACCGCGATGTGTCGATCCGTACGTACGATCTTTGCTGTACGTACGTTAGTTGTATTGAGCGATGTTACAAATTACTGCATTTAATATCGCGTAATTTCGCTACAGATAACTCTTGATTTTATTGAGCATTTCCTCTTACTCAAACGATACAATTTGAAAACACGCGCTCCTCAGTTTGGGTGAATTCTTTTCTGCACAGCATATTTTTTTTTTTTTCTCAGCAAGTGCTCAACTCACGGGGATTGATACACGATGTCTTAGTACAGTGGAACCCAATTAGGCTTATTGTAAATTTATCCCTTAAGACCTTAATTCCCTCATTGTGTCTTATCAATTAATCTGCTATGAATGCACGCCACCCCTGACTAGAAGGGCTACTAGAGAAAGGTTTAAAAACGCACTGGATTACGACACGGAAGTTAACTAACGAATGTAATACTACCTTTCATTGCTTGAATCTGAACGGAATTGTTTGAAAAGCCTCAAAAGTTTGTAAAATACGTTTAAATATTTTAAACGTACATTGTAAACTTAGATTAGTCTTTGTAAACAGTCAGTCATGATAAGAGTTTTTGTTTCGTCGCGTCATGCGAGGTCTCCATTAGATGTGACCTCATCTCAGCACCGGCCCGCCTATCTGGAGCATTTTGTTGTCTTGTTACATCTGCTCATTACCAGGCGTCAAAGTCGTATTCAAGGATAAACATTAATAGACATGGATAACTCTCCATTTACCTATTTACCTTCCTTGATATTTTTGTTATTTTGCTGCCATCTTGTGCTAGCAAACACTGTGCTAACAACGAAACGCCACTGTAGGTGAGAGACGATAATATTCTATACGAGACTCACCGTACGACCTCAGAATATCATTTTAATGCACCCGCTCGATCGGTAAATTAAACCTACAATTTCAAACCAATGGAGCAAAACTCGAACTATGAACATGACGTGCGTATGAAGTTATCATCGTAATTATCTCATTAAGGTTTTTAATTGAGTCCATTAGGGAGTTATTATTCTGATTACTTAATGTCATTTAACACCGTTTTTACTCTGTGAAGATGAGCTTCGAATTTCAGATATAAACCGCTCCCTGCATCATAAGCACATTCCTTGTTGCCACTTAGGAAAATTTCTACCTTCTCTAATAACCAGTGAAGAAACTTCGAAGGTTTTCATTTTTACAAGCAAAAATGAGAGCATGCATAAAGAATTTTCACTCATTCAAAGTCGAAATAAACTTGGGCTCGCGTATATCCAAAATAGTTGTGTACGCTCTAGGTTGCCACCTAAGTATTAGGCCTTCTGTCGTTCCCTATCTGGAATACCTTAGGTCACCACAAAATGTGTTTTATAGAAAACTTCAAATGTAGACGGTAACTGAATTAAAATAAGAAGGTTTTTTTGAACGTTTTACGTTCAAAAGGATTTGCAAAATGCATGTTTCGAGGAATTGTATCCATATTTGTGTTAGTAATTTTGGAGAAAATTGATTCACTTGAATATGGTCAATCCATGCCTGACAAATTTATCTTGTAGAAGCCTTTGTAGAAGTTGAGTACTCAGTGTCAGTGGAACGTGACAGTCCTGTTAACCCAGTGCTAGGTGAGTTTACACGGCTGCATGTAACATTTTCTCGGCCGTGGTATTCGATTAGTCAAGTCCAGATGCCTGCTTCAGCCGACATGTTCTTGCTTGGACTGAATTTCACGGTCACTGGAGTCAGTAGTCAATGCTTGGCATTTATGAAAGAGCTTGGCTTTTGGATGACATCTTAGGATTTTGTGACTGAATTACCAAAGAAGAAAATTTAATAAAAAGAGTTGGCACAGTCTTTGGGTGATCCAGGTAGTTCACGTGTAAAAATCCACCACAGAAGCCCCACCTAAAAATTCAGCTTTTTTTGAGTAGCGCATCCACTGCATAAAGTAATCGTTGAACAGTTCCAAGTGTTTAGCTTCCAGAGAACACAATCTCCATCAGGTATAACTTGTCCTTATTAAAATCCTCGCAGTTATCTTTTGCCCATTGCTTGCTTGTTTTACCTTATTTACGAGCTATGCCTGATTTATTTGTTCCTATATGATTTGAAAATTCTTGTCTCGAGTACGTTAACGGAAAATTCTTTTAAAACAATCATCTCGTTGGTGGCGATGAAAGGCTGTTGTTCATTCAGATCTGTTGTTGAAATTGATAATTATTAACGTTTACAGCTTACAAGTCTGGTGCCATTACGCATCATTCGACGTTAGTAAGTTAGAGTGACTAAATGGCCGATAAAAATATTGGAAATTCCAGTACGTTGCAGCTCAAGTTGTGCAGTAGGGTTGTATACTATTTTACCACTTTAATATCATAAATCAATGATCTCTAACAGTAGATTGAAGTTGGAGAGCTATTAAAAAATAATTTCCAAAGTGTGAAGGTTTCTCGCGATAACTTTGAGCAAAAGTTGATGTGAAAAATTCCAGCACCTTTCAAGGTTTTCTTTGTAATTCAATTCCCTTCATTTCTTATTAATCTCCTCGTATTAAATTTGATTAGAGACTTCCTTATCGGACGAAGCCAGGGAGTTTGTCTAAACGGTGTCACCTCAGACTGGGTAGACGTTGAGAGCGGAGTGCTTCAGAGAAGTCTGCTGGGGCCGGCGCTCTTCTTAACATTTATAAATGATCTGCCTGAGCCACTCGGTAGTATGTACAACATGTACATACTACCAAGACGTAAGGACGTGCGCATGAGGGTGAGAAGTGCAACCGAACTAAGAAAGATGAACACATGCAATTTGGTGGACTGGGCTGACAGGTGGCAACTTAGCCTCAATGCCGGGAAGCGCAGGTCCTTGCAGTTAGGCAAGAGAAATCATCATCACCAGTATGCCATGCGTAAACACAGAAGTGCTGACAGAATTGATTTGCATCAATCAGATATTGAAAGGGACCTTGGTGTGAACGTTGATAGTATAGTCTATTCCTTACCTAACGGAACCTGGCCTAACCTTACCCAGCATAACCTAATATAACCTAATTTACCTTTGTTAATTTCCTTCCCCGATTGTAGAAAATGCTAAGAAAATATACCAAGTGGTTCCAGAATTTCTGTGTGGGAGGGGTCTACATGTAAAAATTAGCCTTGCTTTTGAATAACACGTAATATTACTTGCATGAAAATTCAACGGAAATACAAAATATCTTAACGCACATGATATCTTAAATTTAGCTAATTGTTTGTTTAATATCTTGGGATTTTCAGTTTTCCTCTGTCAGGACTCAAGTGGGCAAGTCGGCTGTTGGAAACAGTGAGTAAATGCCAGGCCTGAATGAATTGGAGGCGCAGCCGCGCAAACTCTCAGTCTCAGTCACAGAGTATATATATAGAAGAGGGAGCGTAGAGNCAGCGCGCAGCCAATCTCACGTTCCATTCATCCTCACTTCTGGATGTCTCGGGAGACACCACAGAGTATATATATAGAAGAGGGAGCGTAGAGAGCGATTTACGTTGGAACGAGGTGTCTCCATTTGCAGCTTGCTCAAGCTACCCGGCAGCCAGTTTGACAGTCACTTTGGCAGCCAGTTTTGAACTGAGCGTTGTTGAGGAAGGATGNATCCAAGGAGTTAAGCTGGAGGCCCGCTCGGTTGTGCCAATTGGAACCCCGAGATGGTCTTGACATCTTGTTTCTTAAGAAGGGTCCCTTCCTCCACGGAGGGGCCGCGTCGTTTGAAGGCTACAGAATAGGGAGTGCCAATATATTTTTTACTGCCAGTCATCACTCACGGTTCTGTAAACGGTGCCTCTGGGAGCTGCAGAATTCATTTCGTCCTTGGCCTCCTTAAATCACCTAAAACCTTTGCCGACCCTCCACCTGTCCAAAGAGCCTGAAACGTCGCACAACCGCTACGCAACAGAATTTAGCGAAGAAAAATATTTGCTACCGTTGACAAACTATAATATATTCAGAATGATGATAAATTAGCGGGAGACGCACCTACACCATAACCGTTTGCACCCTTAGATTTGATGATCACTTAAAATATTTGGTCATAATTAAGCAAAGTTTTTACCAATCAATTATAAGAAAGTTTTAATCCTTAATTTCATATAGCTGCGTATAGTGTCGTTAACGTTGCCATTTGGTCACGAACTATTAAGTACTTTACAACATAATATAACAAAGTTACATAATTTTAATTCATCTTAAATTTGCACCAAAAAAATGAGTTTTGCTGTAACACAATATAAATATGGTATACCTAGGGCTCTCGAAACGTGATTATCGACAACTAGACAATTCACAATAAATTACACTATGCTACTCTAAAATATAAAAGTAAAATGGTAATGATTTAATCTTGAATAGATGAAAAATGAAAACCTTTTAGAATGTACTATTCGTGTTTGAATGCATTGACGATTGAGCGTCATTCTAACAAACATTGCTTGATTTATTATATTTTAAANATTGGGAGAAATTTTTGCCTAATGTCGGATGACCGGTAGCTTTGAAGGACGTCCTTTCTCTTATTCTGTTATTTATTTACAGCACTAGGAGGAAGGAATTTGACAATTGTTGTGCATTGCTCTGAGGGGAGTTCATATAGTAGAAAACAAATCGAGCTTCACAAATGAGAAACTTTTGCTCTATGGGGGTCCATTTATTAGGTTTTAAAAAAAAATATTTTCAGCCTATTGCTTTTGGATGAACTACATACTTTCAGCATCATGAAATAGCTGCATATCATTAATTGTTGATTC
>VOMN01002263.1:0-13443 GCA_014899125.1 Orchestia grillus
CAATCCATCACTTAATGATAATGGCAGCTCGGCACCACTTCAAATACTAGCTTAGCGTTTTTCAATGTAGCAGGTCGATTTCTGAGTATTTTTTCTTATCATACCTTAAGAATTTTGTATACAACTGTTTGTGCATTAAATGTGTTCATTTTTCTTCTTTTTAGGTTTTTTTACTGAAGATGGGTGTTGTCCTCACTCAAAAGCTCTGGTTTTATTAAAACCAGAAAACATGGTGTTTTCTGATGAGGAACAGTTTACTTTGTATGGGCTCGACAGTTCCCAGTGTTATTGGCATGATTCAAGAAAGAAGGAACAGCTGTTCTCGAAAAGACTATCTGGAAAAGGATCTCTTATGATTTGGGTAGCTTTTTCTGTGGTCTGGAAAGACTAATTTAGCAGTGATATAAAGAAAACAATACTCTACTCGGCATACCAATGTGTTGGAAGAAATTCTTGTTCTGTTTATGAATCATCCAAACAACAAAAATACAATTTTTCAACAGGACAAAGCAGCCAAAATAGTAGCCTTAAGCTCAAAGCTCACGAAATTAATTGAAGATAAAGAAATATTTAAGTCTTGCATTAAACAGTATTGAAATGATATTCCTAATGAAACTTCTAGAAATCTTATTGGTTGAATGCAGAACAGATGTGCTGAAGTATTGCAACTGAAGTGAAATAAATGTAAATACTAAAATTTGTACCATTTTCTTGTTGAATACAAATTTTAAAACTCGTATAATTAGTTCCATCTTCGAAAACAGAGTTTTCCTAAGAACCTTTTTTTTCGTAAAAATGTATTATAGAATGGAATATGTACGCTGATTCCTATGCGATCTACCTTCCATAGACTAATTTTCCGAGGAATTTGTACAGTAATCAGCAAATTCTTTCCAATTCAATGGGGCGTCTCGTACTTATTTCCATCATTTTATATCCATTAGTTTGTTGCATGGTTAATGACATTAGTTACTGTAGCATGTGGTACAGTGCTTTTTTAAAAATTCAAAGTAATTCATATTCATCACCCAACCAATTGTAACGTTCACGGCCCTCTGCTAACCTTCCATGGGATCAATTACAGTAGTGTTGTCACTAGAATGTGGCAGTGGCGTGACTGAGATCCTTCACAATTTCTTTGAAGCCATTGTTTAGTGCTTACGACAATAGATAAGTTTTTATTTGGAATTGTTAGTCAGCAGGGTTACACATATGTACCACCTATGATACATATGTGATACACACGTGTATCAAGAGCCGAGTCTAGAAGTTTTAACGCTTCGAGGTTGCTTAGTTTATTGAACTGAAGCTTCTGAGATGAAATGGGTTTGGCTGGCCTCTAATTAATAATTTAATTTTTATGTGATGCAAGTTCCTTAGATAATAAAGTCATTGAGTAATCTTTTCAAAGGAATGGAGTTAGCTTTATTTAAAGTCAGTCGCGTGACGTCATCCTAAAGTAATTAGTACTCGGTAGAAGCGTCTTTCTGTATCCTCTAGAGCAGTTCTTCTGAAATTATCTGATGTCACGGACCGGCATTTTTTCACGTGCCACTTACCAGTAATATTTCATATTATTATAAATTTATAGCAGAAACTATGTATGTCATAAATTTAATACGTGACTAAAATTTTTCTATCATCAAATTGTTTTCTCAACAAATAATATGTACAATATCAAAACATATAAAACCGATACCGTAACTGATAGCTCGCGTTCCAGCAGCACCGGCTCTAGGACTACCCTTTTGAGTATCACTGCTCTAGTGCGTAGGTTGCACTCGGCACTTTTCCTGAATGTACAGAGTAACCCAGTTGTGTGGTCACTGTAGTGCACTTAGTACGGGTGTGTTAGGCTGAGACTCGCTAGTTATCCATGTGGTGATCTCCAGTAAGAGTGTCTTCATTTACACCCTGTATTCACGATTTTTTCTTGTTCTAGGAGTTCTTTCCATATTTAAGCCCTGTCTGAAAATGTAGGTTTTTCGTTGTTCAGAAAAATAAAACTTGTGTAACATAATCGCTGCTTCTTCTTTGAGAGATTTTAAATAACGTGCGTACATTTAAGTTAGAATTTGAGTGAAATCGTGCTGCTATACGTAAAATATTTGCAACCAAATAACCTTGTGGAGGGAATTTTTACCCCGAACGCATTTACTTCAGAAATAACGTGTTTTTAAGTACGCCATCTTGAGATGCTTTCGAGCATGGAAGAGACAGCTGAAAACGTTCGTTTTTTAATGGTTAACGAGGTTGTGGTGAGTGCCTAATTTGAAGAACTGTGCGGTTCTAGAAATGACGGGGTAATAAATTCAAGCTTCTTTTTTTACCATTCCCGGTGCGTAAAATTGAAACACTGTTGCAGATGCCGCCGAAGGTCGAGCCATGATGAAGGTAGTAGACGATGCCCTGAAGCTGCTGTTGGAGTACAACGGCCGCCTGGCCAGGGAAATGGAGTCACGCAAGTCTGTCGCCAAAATGTTGCACGAAGGCATCCAGCATCAAAAAGAAAAACTCATAGAAACGGAAGAAATGCTTGAGGTGTGTAGAGACTTCCTACGTTTTTCTTTGCGGGTTCCCTTGTTTTCATGTCGAGTTGTGTCTCGACAGTGGAGTTCAACCAAACACTTTGCTCTGAATTTCGTGTAAGCTTTGCAAGAAAAATACACAGAATTGGAAATTTTATCGTCAAAGCAGGCTGAATTAAAGGAAAGATGGAGAATACATGTGCTTATCTTCAGTTAGCTTGATTTTTGTGCGGTGTTCGCAGTCTCTACTTTTTCATTCCTTTTATATATATAGTTGTGTACACGATAAAGAACATTATGCCTTTCGTTTTTTAGCTATACTTCGGTTATTCAGCTCAAACCGCTTCTTGATACTAAACGTGTTCTTTCTGAGAAGTACCTATACTATCTGATCTACAATGTGTATGAATCTAGCTTCAATTATTCCGTTCACGGTCGTGCTGAAGGTTCATTCATGAAGTATTATTTAGAAACTATCGTATTAATGGCTTAAGCCCGTTATATTTCTATAACTGCTCGTTTTTAAAATTTTACCTTTTCTTTTTAGGAGTATCGCTTGAAGCTGGCAAAGGTTCTAAAAATCAAAGCAGAACTGAGGGCTCATCTACAGAATCTGCCGGACATATCTCGACTACCAAAGGTTGGGTCGTCACTTGCACCACTGCCGTCTGCTGGTGACCTTTTCACATCGTAAAGACGGACATCTCAAAATGAACCTTATTAGTCAGATGTTATATAATGTAAGTATTTCGTAAAACATTTGGTGACTCATAAATTGTTTATGCTTTTCATTTACGACGTCATAATAACCATTGGGAACGTTACTATTCTATTTGAGTTAATTTTGTTGAACATTTTTCTCGTGTTCTACTCTCACTAGGAAAGAGCGGAAGGAAAGAATTGTCATGATGCCAGTTGCTCGAATGTGATCTAGCAGAAATTACTTTTTTTTGCAATGACGACTGTTATTAACTTGAGAGTTCGTGGCTGCTAAAGGCTAACAAACCCTTCTTAGATTGAAGCCATTTCTTGCTAATGATGTCACTTGATGCCATTAAGCATTCAGAAGAGGAATAAGTGGTTTCAAGTTATTAATGTAGGTTTCTTTGGAAATACACACTTTTGGGTGAAGTTGAGATCTTGTTCTCTCGCTACATATTTTCAACTTGTCATTTTGGTCCTGAAATGAAGCAATTAATTCCTATCTATTAAGTTAGCAACAATATTATGCCATTGGACCCTGGCCTATTATTGGTTCTAAAGCTTGTTTCAAAAATAGAATAACCTATATATCAATTAAGAGCCAGCCACCATTTCTAGTTGATCTTAATGCAATAAATATTGTGTTACCTAGTACTCGAGATTGTTGAAAAGCAAAATTAACTGTTATTTAGAGTATTTGTAAATATTACTGTAAATAGTTTCCACTTGGAGCTTAGCTTGGACGATGAGGTCTCTCCAGGATAATGGGCTGAAGGGAGAATGTCTTTCAATATGTATGCCTTGGGGTTTTATAGATGTATAGGAACCCTAAGCTTCATCTGTAGTTGTAGAATAAGCATTGTGCTGATTGTGCCCATCTTGGTCAGTGAATCGTAGGCAAATCCCTCTCTTCTAGTTACTCCAGCAACAATATTAGGAAGTGTGGTTACAGAGTAGAAACTCTTGGGTAAGCCTTGAAAGTACTGTACAATGGCGTAGTTAAAGCTTTCGGAATTCATTTTCTTTGTCGTCTTGACTGCAGTTGGGAAAACCCCTGGTCGCTTCTTCTTTGGAGGAAGTTTCAATAATATCAAGAACTTGGTTGCTGCATGAAGGACATTCCTAATAGTTTTCATTAGTTATTCACTAACGCACTGAGAATGTAGAGTCAAACGCCTATCATATGTTCTTTTTCATTCCGTTATATTGCAGTTTTAAATGAACGGAATATGTCAATAGGAAACGTGCTAATATTCAAATATCAGCTACGAATCTCAAGTGTGTACATCCCTTGACACGAATGATTAGGTATTCTAGGTTACGACATGCACGTTCGTGTATCAAGTCTGAAAAGTAAAAGAATTCTCTTATTTTAACTGATTTTGTGCTAGATTCACTGTTGTTATGCTGTATAATTTTTGTAAATAATTAAGTTGTGTGGTAGAGTGGTTAGATATACCTGTGTGAAAATTATGTGCCTCGTGTAGAAATTGCTAAGTAAGCAAATACCTGTTCCAGGTTGAAGAATTGATTCTTTACTGTTCACGGTAGTTGAGTAGCTTCAGGTCGGGATTCATAAATGCTGTAAGCAGGGAACCAACTCTGCGAATCGTATATCTAGGCTCTAGGGTAACTTCTACAAATAAAGATCGCAGGTGCACATGTAAGAATCTTGTGTTGGATGTTTATTCGGCTACATAGACTTAGCTGATTTTTATTAAGTGATAGAACTGTTACTTGCTTTGCAACTGGTGCAGTGTACCATGTATTAAAAAATTCATATAAATTGACTTTTTCGTGCCGCCACTATTCACTTGCATTGGACTTCTGTGACAAAATATTCTGAATATCTTGTCACAGCACCCGTATCGTGTGGTCTTATCAATTGCGGTAGATATATGGATAGTGAATGCTAGATGCATGCATTGTGCGTGCATTTTTAGTGAATGCCAAATTGTCGCATTGTGTATACATAATGCACGCACAGTGCAGTGCATGCATTCAGCATGCACAGTGCAGTGCATGCATTCAGCATCCACAGTGCATGCATTCATTTGACCTAAAAAAGAACCCTCAAGTTGATATTAACCTTAATGTCTTGGTGCAAGTTAATGTCTTAATTTTTACAAATAAATTCTCTACACGTTATTCATTCGTCACAGGAAAACAAACAGCACTTTGTTCTCTCAGTTTTTCTCAAGATATGATCGTAGAGTCTCATCCTACCGAATTATAGAGTAACCGAAGACAAAACCAATAAGCTCACGTGGGCAATGGGAATTACACAACAATGACAAAAGTGAAGACGTCAAAAAACTAGCGATGTAACTCTGCGTACTTACACAAGATATAATCATTAAAATGTGTGAAAGTGAGTCAGGGAGAAACTCATAACATACATGAAACGACACGGGGACACTTTTAACTGCCGAATCAAAAACATGCCTGAGAACAAAAGAGAGAACAGGGATCATATATCGTCGCTTCCTAAAGTAGAAGTTCGAAAGGAGGCACCGAAATGGTAGGCGGCGGCCGTGCGATGAGAGGGCTCTACTTACCAGCATCGAAGTATGTATAGTATACTCATGAATAACATGTTTTCACGAAATTTGTTATTACTCGCCCTCATGAATCAGATAACGAATGTGCGCGCTGCTAATACCAATTATTAAACGTATAGTTTTATTACCGTCGAAATGATTTAATGAAAAGAAAAATCTATCGCATTGAATCCTTACCCCCAAGACGACGTTAACACGAAAAGTAGCTTTATAGTTTGCGCTGGTTAAAATTTAAATTACTTATCCAAATAAATATGAAAACTCTAGAGGTATTTATTGCAGTGGCTATTTCATTATTTTTAATCACTGGCTATGAAAACAAGCAATTGGAACAACATATGAGCGCTACTCGTCAGACGGGTGTAACCACAAGCGCACCGATGCTCGTTTAAGTTCACCCCAACTTTGGGTCGCAAGAAGCTATTCACAAGTTGAACTAATAGTACATGGACATAAAAATTCCATTCTTAGCTCTTCTCATAGATAAATATTTCATTTCTAAACCTGATAGCCAATGACGCCGTCTTTTAGTAATTTCCTCATGTAAGACCGACAGGTAAAAATGAAACTTAATAATTAGCACTATGCGCCCCTAGTTGAGAACATCATAGTAGGCATTATAATACTCTAGTTGACCAAAATACTTGTTAAGTTGATGAAGATTTCGTGTCGCTCCAGTCCGGCGACGTAAATTTCTTCCTGAAGGACCGTCATGGACGTCGCCAGGCAGAAAAAATGAGTACTACCACAGGAGAGAAAGCTGAGCCACAGTCGGTGGTGGACCAGCCTTGATCCCTCGACTGACCCACCAGCTCAAACTGACAATCGCACCACCTACCACTCGGCGCACGCAAGGTGGGACATGGGGAGAGGAGACGGGACGAATCCTCCCAGAAGAAAGGGAAGAAAGTTGCTCCTTTTCTGGGTAGTGTTAAATTACGGCCCAAAAGAGAGACTGCTTTCCTGATGAGGTGGTTGAATGTGCTCAGCACAAACAAAACATTGTTTTCGTGAAAGAAATCGCTCCACCGCTAGATAGGAAGAATGGGGCAGCTTCTCATTCTCAACAGCAAGATGATGAACCGGGTTTATCTGAAGCTCAATTGAGTATCGGTCTGCGAAGCAGGCATCAAACCACAACCCAAGAATCATCATCTTTCAAGACGGCTTGGCTTTTCTTTAGCCAAAGCAATTATTTCGAAAGATGAATAGCGAAGGAAAGAGCGAGTACATCAGTAAGTTAGTAGTGCATCAATACACTAATGTAGTCCACTTCTATTCACACACACAAGTCTAGTTCCGACACTCTTGTATTGCTCGTTTTTCAACACATTTTTTTCTATTAGTTTGCCTTGTTAATAAACACTCTTTCCGTTGAATAATCTTTGGTTTGAACCTACACAATCAACCACTTTTGTAGGTATGTAGTTTTTGTTTTTTGTGTTCATTAGTCAAACTTATTCTACACAACTCACTGCACATCAAGAGTTCGAGCGCATTTTCGAAGGCAACCTTCGATTTCACCAAATTCGCTCGTCGTTCGATTTTTCAACGTAATCCACAAATATAGGAATTCACAGGCCCAGGAATCACGAACAAGGATATGACCATTTTTCAAAGAGCTTCACAGATGACGTTTCTCTTCGACCATCGAGATCGGTACGACACGAACACTCAGGTTGACAAGAAGGAAATAACAGGGAATAAGGCACAGTCAAACAAATGCCTACCAATCTTATTCGAAAGCGTTCTCGTAACTTGCAATCAGAAGAAAGATTGCAGTGTATACTCATCCATCCTATTTTTCACCCTGGAATACGCACCATTCTAAAATGACACAAAACTAACGCCAAGCCATAATCTTCTACATGATTACGGATCCATCGCGTCAGTATTCTCCAAGCCATTAATCGAATAATTCCTAATGTTATGACCAATACACTATTATTCCTTATGGCGATGAGTCATTCATCACTTCCTCTCTACTGCAATGGTAAATTGAATAAGTTTCTCACTAAGATCAAGAACCTTCAATTCTTTAACGACCATTACTACAGAAGTGATGATTAATTTTTCCAGATAAGAAAAAAATGCCAATGAATATTGCGCTCTCTAGATAGCACACATGGGTATTTTCTTGAATTGACGAGACATCCCAGTTCCTAAAACAAAGCAATGTAAGAAACGCAAGGCAGATTAGTAATTAAGCCTAGAAAATCTATTAACATAATAATTTAGGCCCAAAAATTGCTTTCACTGATAGATTGTTTAAATAAACCCCCAAATACTAACTCGCGCAGTTTTCATTTAACAAAACGCGTCATTAAAATCTCTTGAACGCTCAATCAAACTATCCGGTAGGTAGAAATCAAAAGGAAAAACTACGATACTCAATTACCTGCACAAGGCGCTATCGCTAACTGTGGGACTGAAAATAGAAAATAATATACAAATATATCCACCAAAGCTTTAGTAAGTGTAAAAAGAACGCTGAAAAGTTCGATCAGGCTAACTTGATTATTCGCAAACTTACCGGGTTGATAGTTGATGACAAAAAAATAATGAAATTTTGAAGAAAACGCGAGCAATCGCCCTCGCACCCTGAGACAATAGCACAAACGTAAATAGACGAGTGACAAAGCTCCGTTGTACTGGAATTCTAACACACATACGTATATTGGTCTATTTAATCTACACAAAACAGTAGCTACATGAACAACTACTCTACGAGGTGAAGCTAAGCAAGGGAGGTACGTGACACGGATCTGCGTCCGGTCGTGTACGCATTCGTGAGACTTTTTGGGGCAGAAATGAACGAGTCGAACACAATACATATAACTAAACAAGTCTTTTACTTTCTAACCAGAGCCTTTTTAAAAATAACGAGACTCACATCTAATACAAGGGTTCGAAACGCAGTTTTCAGTTTATATTGTAGCATACGAAGATATAACAGATAGAAAATATATCTACATCAAAAAGAGCTGTGTCATTTCTCCGAGGAATCCTGTTTAGAACTGCGAGTTGTCTTAGCAAATATGCTCCGCACTGATTCACAAGCAGCTCTAACGCTCGTACATCCAATTTGATTAGGTTGTTGAGACACGTTAACCTTTGAAACTGACAATTTTTTCAGTGTTTTAATGTAGAATCGACTCGTTCATTTCTGGCAGGGTTGTTGCCTTTTTAGATGAGCTTCTCACAAGCATTGAGTTCTTTATTCGATGAGCAGAGCCATGAAAATGTGCCAAACAAAATAATTTCAACAAAAAATTGGAAGTTAATGACACGAATATTTCCAAGTAGATGGTAAGGCCAATCAATAATGAAATAGTTTAATGTTATCTTCAGTTGACTTTTGAATAAAATGGTGATGATGTTCGCTTAGGAGTGTATGAGACTATTAGACTGAAAATATAGAACCTTAATAGTTCTTTGCTAAAACGTTGTAATATCACTAGCAATTTGACGTGATACTTCACAATATACATAACAAGCTTCAGAAAGAACTCCAGGGACAAAAAGATGAAACGCGAACCAAAGTGTATAGAATTTGAATGATTTGAATGGGACCGTAATGCCTCGTATGATTATTCAATTTCGATGCGGAAACGAATCGAGAACAACCATATATATGTAATCAGCGTTAAAATCTCATAGAAATTTACATATAACTGAAATATCTGATGCACTCGACTTTGCACTGAAAAATCATGTTCTTATCTTATGGAACCAATGCCTTGTAATTGCTCGTAAGACGATTTGCCGTGAAGTGCACACAAATATCGAGAGCGTGACATGAAAAAGCTAGCGTGTGGAAAGACAGTGCGCAAAGAGACCTCGAAAAAAATTGGTGTCCCCCCAAGTCAGCAGTTTGTTCAACGACTTATTAGCATTAAACCTAGAATAAACGTGATTAAGGTTACTTACTAATGATACTAAAATACGCCATATTGAGCACTGTGATAAGAGACAGAGGGATGTACGGACACGGCGGAGCAGACAGCGAAGTTTTCATAAAAAAATCAGAGAAAAAACTTGCACTCATGCGAAATGATTTCAAATCACAAATAAACCAAGACTTTTGACAGCGGAAAGAAAAAGATTACTCTCGTAGATATTGCGATATAACCCTAAGAAAAGAAAATAAACACAAGAATAAGTTGAGTCCTATTAAAATGAAGTCATTTTCATCAAACGTAGAAATTGTAAAGAAATAGAGGAAAATGTTCACAGGAAGTTGGTATGGCAGAGTTCGTAAGAAGACTACCCTTCACTGCTCCTACCACAGTTGCCTCTTTCAATCGTCAGACGAGAAATCATCTCGCGAGTCTTTCCGACCGGTTGCAACCGCGGCTGCTTTGCTGCGATGACGCCGGTGACGGTGCTTCGAAGTTTTATTGGACTCTGAGGAGCCTTCTGCTTTAGACAATGCTGACTTACCCGCAGTTTTCCTACAGGCAGATAATGAAGGCGGTGCAGCAGATGTTACAATGCTACCATTTTGATCAGCAGTCCTCGTTATCGTCGTGGCTTTAGAGACATCGCAAATTTCGCGACGCTGCGGAACAGAAGAGCCTGCCGTTATGACCGTACTACCAATACTGCGACTGCAAGCTGCTTCGTCCTTAGATTCCGGAGACGAAGAGCGCTGAGCAGAGTGAGTGTGGCGGCGACGTCTGCTTCTGTTTCTGCTGCTGCTAGACTGGAGCATGAAGAAACAAGCACACATTTGAGCATACATCACACCACGTGCACATAGTAGAAATTAGGAGAGTAGAGAAAGGTACATAAAAATTATTTCACAGCACTTCAGCAATCAAATTTGCCCAGTATATAATGATTTTGTAGACTCACATGAACTACTGACGCTATGTTAATTCACTGTAAGAGTGTTACTCTATCTACTGCACGACTGAGACGAATCTTGTAAGGCTTATAACTGTGCCGAACAAAAATAGCACAGAGAAAAAACCTTGGCTTAAGACACTTGCGCAGAAATCACAAAGAAATCGGTAATTTCAAGACACTAAGACAAGGCATCATGTACGGACTAAAACAACCCACAGCAAACCTGTANTCAGAACACTCTCAAGGAATAGTTACGGCCCAAAGGAAGATAATGACAGAAATTCATCGTAGTGCAAAAGACGTTAGCGAGCATAGTCTACTGAACTCCAACATGGCATAGGACTTAGATAAACACCCAAGAAAACTAGGCTCGCTTCTGTTGCATTTCTATTTTATTATTTAAAGAGACAGTGTTGAGTATAACCTAGGTTCTGATCACGCTACACGCTTGAAGTATGCAAAAATCTACATGGAAATGACGGAAGTTGAGATCTTTCCTTTGAGCCCCCCAGACATCGTCAACGTTTTTGCCGCCGTGAGTGAAGCTTGACATATTGCATTGTTTCATATAATTTTAAGAAAACTATATCAAAGAATGATAACCAAAATCTTCAAGCTACATTTTTGCAGTCATTACTCGATTTTTGTTAACCTTCATTTACGATGAAATATCTTCCTTGCACGTCGGTCCACAAAACAAACGGATTGACATTTTTGACTGCATACCGTCCATTTCCACAAAATAAGAAATAACAAATGAATATAACTTAATTTATAATTTGAAATTCATGATATTTAATTTAAATAGGGAATTTAATCAATGGTGATTATATTCAATCAAATAAAAAAAAAAATCGGAAATTTTAAGTTAATTATCGTCCAAATACAAACGAACTTTTTAAATATGCACCTCAATTTTTTTAACATGCACACGTAAAGTTATGGTATACCATACATTCAGCTACAAAAAAATTTTCCTCCTACTCTTGATACAAATCAGGGCAATGCAAAAGCCAACATCGCATTGGGTATGTGCTCGAAGATTGTTACCTACTTCTAAAGATATTTCAAGAAAAACTTTGGTAAGTTCCCGATGTGATGGTAACTTAACTAAATTACAACCATATTAATCTTGATTGGAGAAGGCTACAGAAAAATAGAACAAGTCTAAAGAACTTTTGACCACGATTTTGACAAGCGTGCCGTTATTTAATTGGGTATACAGCATGTCCCACAAAAACCCGAACCGAATTATTTTTTTTATGTATCAGTCATACCATAGGTTAATTTTGAGGGGAATTTTTGCTAGAAATTAAATGCTTATGGTATTCTTATGATAGTATTACTGATGCCGAGAAAAAAAAAACGCTCGGTTCGAATTTTTGTGGGACATACTGTATAAATCCAAAAAAATAACATTCTTACCTGCAATATGGCAGCAGTAATCGGTGTGTACTTAGTTTTCTTTTTCTGTTGCGACTGCTGCTGTGAGGCCGAGTGTGTAGAAGCAGTAACAGATGCTGAATATCTTTCACTACGCTCACTCTCCTTAGCGTCACCAATGGACCCCAGTGAGGGGAAGTCTGTCTCAGAAGAGAGCTCAAAGGACGAGAGTCGATGTGGTCGGTGTTTGGACTCCTTGCGAAGCCCTCCGTTGTTGCCTCTGTTGCTGTTGTGCTCGCCACCGCGCGAGTCGCCCTCGCTCCTGTTGCGCCGGCGCGTCACCATGGGGTAGCCGTGCAGGAAGGGACACTCTGTGCCCTTGAGGCACGAGCCCTCCTGCCAAAACCTGATTAAAAGTCGGGGGGTTAGTCACTTGATACCTTCGAAGTTACGTGAAAAAGGGTATGAAAATCTGCAGTAGAAATAAAACGGATGGCAAGAGAACGAAAAACATCAAATAACTTTAAAAATACCTGCGTAAAATATCACTGTGCTATAAAAAATTTCCGTGTGCAAGTCATTTTGCAGCAAAGCACTGGTATGAAGTGTTCGCTCTTTTTACACACCAGTAATGCACGCAAGGACCTCCAAAGCAGGACCAGCATTTTAAAGAAAAACTGAGAACTTTTACAAGAGTAATTCACAAAACATGTGTAGAAAAACCCTCACTAAAAAAAACTGGAAATTACAACTGATATTGGATCTAGAACCCGAATTATTTAATTTTTATATCAGTCACTTGATAGCTTCAAAGCTAGAAGCCAAAAAGTATAGGGAAATGTGCTGTACTAGTAAAACGGATAACACGAGAATTAAAAAGGGTGTAAGTCTATTTTTTAAGGCAATTACAGCCTCAATTCTCCGAGGTATTGATTCATACCAATTGTGAATTGTTTCCAAAGGAATTTTAGCGCATTCTTCAGTTTAAACACCTTTCAGTTCTTATAGGGACGATGGCGGCGACAATCGAATTCTTACTTGAATCTCTAAAACCGACCATAAATGCTCAATAATATTGAGGCCTCGGCATTGTGGGGCCCAGATGAGATGCTCAACTTCATTAGAATGTTTCTCATACTATTCTTTAACAATTCTGGCTGTATGAATGGGCCACTTTAAACGCTTCGAAACATTCGTCTTTGATAGCAGAGGTTTTCTAATTGCAGCTCTTCCTTAGAATCTAGATTTATACAGCTCCCGACAAATAATTTTTGTGGAAACTGGGTTCTTAACCTAATTTGGTTAGATTAGGTTAAGTAAGCTTTTTTTCACCAAATTCAATCCAAATTCTATCAACCGGTCCTTATAATTTCCTGAAATATATGACCCCCTCGTTAAATCAATCTTGTAAAATTACA